>JAJPUD010001958.1:274550-301987 GCA_023553655.1 Myrmecobius fasciatus
TCTGTTCATATCCTTTGATCATTTATCAATTAGAGAATGGCTTGAATTCTTATAAATTTGAGTCAATTCTTTTTTTTTTTTTTTGCTGAGGCAATTGGGGTTAAGTGACTTGCCCAGGGTCACACAGCTGTTACGTGTCTGAGACCAGATCCGAACTCAGGTCCTCCTGACTTCAGGGCTGGTGCTCTATCCACTGCGCCACCTAGCTGCCCCTGAGTCAATTCTTTATGTTTTAGAAATTAGGCCTTTATCAGAACCCTTGAATATAAAAATATTTTCCTAGTTTATTGTTTCCTTTCTAATCTTGTCTGCATTGGTTTTGTTTATACAAAAGCTTTTTAACTTAATATAAGTTAATATTTTAACTTATTATAATCTATTATTTTGTGTTCAATAATGATTTCCAGTTCTTCTTTGATCACAAATTCCTTCCTTCTCCACAGATCTGAGAGGTAAACTATCCTATGTTTTTCTAATTTGTTTATAATATCACTTTTATGTCTAAATCATAAACCCATTTTGACCCTATGTTTACATATGATGTTAAGTTTGGGTCAGTGCTTAGTTGCTGCCATACTAGTTTCCAATTTTCCCAGTAGTTTTTTGTCAAATAATGAGTTCTTATCCCAAGAGCTAGGGTCTTTGGGATTGTCAATTACTAGATTGCTATAGTTATTGACTATATTCTCCTGTGAACCTAACCTATTCCACTGATTGACTACTCTTTTTCTTAGCAAGTACCAAATGGTTGTGGTGACAACAGTTAGGCAAATTAAGACAACTCTGAAGTACTACTACTCTCAGATTGGCTAAGATGACAGGAAAAGATAAGAACAAATGTTGGAAGGGATGTGGGAGAACTGGAACACTAATGCATTGTTGGTGGAATTATGAAATGTTCCAACCATTGGAGAGCAATTTGCAACTAGGCTCAAATAGTTAGAAAACTGTGCATACTTTTTGATCCAGCAATGTTTCTACTGGGTTTATATTCCAAAGAGATCTTAAAAGAGGGAAAGGGACCCACATGTGCAAAAATGTTTGTGGCAGCCCTTTTTGTAGTGACAAGAAACTGGAAATTGAATTGATGCCCATTGGAGAATTGGTTGAATAAATTATGGCATATGAATATTATGGAATATTGTTGTTCTATAAGAAACAATCAGCAAAGACTCCCAAAGAGACTTATATGAACTGTTGCTAAGTGAAATGAGCAGAACCAGATTATTATATACAGCAACAAGATTATATGATGATCAATTCTGAAGGACGTGGCTCTTCATAACAGTGAGATGATTCAGGCCAGTTCCAATGATCTTGTGATGATGAGAGCCATCTACACCCAGCTAGTGGATCACAACATAATATTTTCACTCTTTTTATTGTGGTTTGCTTGAATTTTACTTTCTTTCTCATTTTTTTTCTTTTTGATCTGATTTTTCTTGCGCAGCAAGATAATTGTAAAAATGTGTGCCTATATTGGATTTAACATATATCTTACCATGTTTAATTCATTTTGGATTACTTGTCATTTAGGGGAGATGGCAGGAAGGGGGGGAAAATTGGAACACAAGGATTTTCAAGGGCCAATGTTGACAAATTATCCTTGCCTTTGTATTGAAAATAAAAACTTCAATTAAAAAAAAAGAATTAAATAATGGATCTCAAAAGTCCCTCTAGACTAGGCATGGGGAACATCTATCTGACTCACAGGTTGTATAAGGTCCACAAAATCATTTGGTCTGGTAATGACAAAGCAATTGCAAAAATGATGAGTTGAAAGACTGGTACTGCTTGAGTTTTTAAGCTGATAATTTTGTGTAGCTCGTAAATCATGTTATAATTATCCAAATGACCCTTGGCAGGAAAAAGGTTTCCCGCTCCAGAAGTGGAATTTGGAGACACACTGTGTAAATATGAATTGCTGCTAATACTACAACTACTAGTAAGTCTAGAAAGAATTTGATTCAAAATTTCAATGGCATATATTTTAACATTATCTTTGAATTCTAATAATGAAAATTAACTGAATATTGAAAATCAGATTTATATTATATCTTTCATATTTATTTGCTTTTTAAAATATCCTGCAAACTTTATTTTGAAACATTTTGTAAATGTGAAACATTCATATTTTTTAAAGAAGAATTTTTATTCCAAAAATTCCCTTAACCAACATCAATCAGCAATTGCCATATAAATGATAGCCTTGAACAGTTTTCTGAAGCCACTGAGAAATTAAAAACATTCCCATAGTCACATAGTTAGATTGTATCTGATATAGAATTTAAAATCGGATCTCCAAGCCTTTATGTCCTGACTGTCACTCTGGTCTCAAAGGGCTGCAACATCATAAAAATGTATTGCCAGGGACAATTTTCATAGAAAAAATAATGTTCATAAGACAATGTTAGAATTTGTAAAATTGGGCACTAATTTCCATAACTGAATTCTTGTTTCCTCAGGTATTTAATGTTAGCAACTATACATATGTTTATTTATTTCTCTATATTTAGAGGGAGACTATGACCCAATTTTGTGCATACCCTTTAGTATCATTACTCCCTCTTAATGTCATTTTCAGATTCATGCACCCAGTTTTTCAAAACAATTATTTACATTAGGGACTTTGTAGAGTATAAACCCCTTGTGGATATGTATATGTTTATATGGGTATCTCCTTAAGTATCTAACAAAATTCATTAAATACATAGGTTAATAAATGATTTTAAGTGTGTGCTCTTTAGAAAATGTTGCTTTCAAGTTATTAATATGAGGACATGAAGTTTCTTGATACCATTCTATCCAATTATATACTTTATTAACATATTAGTAATAGAAATCAGGGGAAATATTTTGAATTTCCAAGTTAAAGCTTAATACATAAATTAAAAAAACATTTATCTTAGTGTCAATCAATTGACATTATAACATGAGGGTAAGGAAAGAGATTTTAATAGAAATATTGGTTCAAGTTGGACTGATTCCCTCCCCCCCCCACTTCAGATCTGCCTAATCTGATTTCAAGATTCAATTTTAACTATTATGAATTGTAAAAACTTGGGAAGTATTGATATGTCAATTCTATATATTAAACAAAATTATAGAGGGAAAAATATATATGTAAAGCATTTATTAAGAAATTAAACCCTGGGAATACAAACACAAACACAAATGTAGTTCTTTCCCTCAAAGAACTTACTTTTCAATAGGGAATACAATACATGTAAGGGAGATGAGAGAATGGCCTGAAATGGGTTTGATGTGATCATGGATAGAATAAATATTTCCTCCAAAAGGTTTTTCTAAGCAAAAAAAAAATCAAAAAGAGGAGTAGGCAATAGGTGGTGGAGATGTAGTCTGTGTGAAAACTCCTGGAGATTTGGGACAGCAGATAGAGAAGTATGGGTGTTCATAGATTACTGATTATCTGAGTAGTCTGTGCTTCTACTTGGTGTGTGATCCATTGGTGTTAATTACCAAGAACTATTTATAGCCTATGTTTAATTATTATATAAGCTTTCTTTTTATCTAGAAACCTATCTCCTATATGCTAGGCACTATGCTGGATGCTGGCAATATACAAATAAGAAATGAAACCATCATTCACTGCCAAGAAGGTGATATTCTTCTGCATATTATGCATACTATGGTTTTCTCTAAATTATACAAGTATTAATGGGTTTAAAAGTAATTTGGATGTGGTAAAACACAATATCTGTATTTTTCTAGGGAGCTTGCACTACTTCCTATCATCGATAAAACACTAATTATTATCAAATATGGAAGCAAAATGCCAAAAGAAGTTTCTCATTATATTTCATATCTTTTAACAATTCACATCTAAAACATATTTAATTTTCTTATCTATGATCTGAAAATCATGAACATCTCCAAGTAAATTGCCATTTTGTTTTTTGATTCTATAATTTTCCCTGCCCTCAAAAAATTCTACAGAAATGCTAAAGAAAGTTTTATGGCAATCTTGGATCTCATTCAAGTGTCTATGAAATAGAATAAGCAATTCAAACTACAAATTAATAATTCTGATATAATGAGGACTTTTTAACATAAAGAATGTTTATCTTCAAATAGGGAAGTTCATAAAAAATCTGAACAATTCACTATACCACATATTTCTCAATGTGTATATCACAACCACTATCCAGGTAAATCTTAAGTATCCTGGTACATTATAGAGTATGATTGCAGTTGTTTGAAATTTTCAGCTGTTTGATTTTTATTTTAGAAAATAGGACTCATCTTATTTACAATGGAAATACAACAATACTCACACTGACAGTCTTACTGCTAGTAGGCACAAACCTTTGACTTATATGGTTTCTAACTTGGGAGGCCTTACTTTTCCTGGGGCAGCCTGATATACCTGCCTCTACTGGACTCCAATCTGACTTCTCAGTGCTCATTATAATGATGTCATATTTAGTGCAAACTCCCAATTGACTTTAGCTTTACTGAACTCCAGAGCTCAAATTGAGCATAGCTCAGACTCTGCGACAACAGAGATTATAAGCATTATATTCACACTAGCATGTTTTTTCAAATTAAATTTTCACCAGGATATTTGGTATTTTCAATTTTTTATTCTATAGATTAAAATTTGACCTTCATTTAGATCCAAGAATTTAGATTTTACTATATCATAGTACATTACTGGACTTTTTCTTTTAATTTTAGATAAACTCTTATCTACCTCCCTACAGTATAAAATAGATTTAGAAAGATAGATTTCAAATACCCAATCAACTTAACCTATGGTTTTCTTTTGTCCCTTTGGCAAATTTGTTTCAGTTCAATTCAGCAAGTATTACTCTAGTGATTCCTATAATCAAGACATTCTCTGAGATTCTTATTATATAGAATTAGAAATAAAAAGATTCCTTGTCCTGGGGGGATGGGAAAAGAAAGAGATGGAGATTTTTTTTTTATAGATTTTATGAAGCTAAGTAAATACAAGGTAAGCATATAGGAGTTTGGTTCACCTACTAAAAGCACTTGAGCTTATTCATGCAGAACTACTTGGGATATTGGTGTACTTGACTCAGATAAATTAAGATCTGAACTGTTGACATTGTTGGCATATTGTCCAATTTCCCATTATATGGAGAATTAAATCAATTTGACTCAGGAGAGCAAAATGAAATTACAAGGAAGTATGGTTGAAGAAACTCAAAGATAATTGAAATTTAAATTGGCATTATTTCAGGTTCATCCCTTAAATTAGGTTAATAATGCTAGGAGTTTGGAAGCACAAAAAGTAGATTTACCTAAGAGAAATTCAATATAGCAATACCCAGATTTATAAGACACATGAAATTAGTAGTGATTGTTTCTATCACATATGATCAATTTATATATAAAAGCACATATAAATATCTTTGTTTAAATATACAGCACTACTTGTACATATAGGTTTATGTGTTTGCTTTTTTAAGTTTAATTTTTAGGGTTAAATACAAATCTTACTTAACAGAAATGTTGTAGGACAGAAAACCTTAAGATCTCTTGGGATAGAAAGTCACTTTAATAATAATATCTTAAAAAGTTTTCAAATTAGAATGTGTCATGATGGAGCTGTGCTTTTGCTGATATGTTCACTCCCTTCCAGTTAGAATAGCTTCCATCTACTGCATGATTCCTCATAGGGGCATATTTTGTTTTTACCTTTCCATAAATCTTCCATAGAAGAAAAACCCGATGTTCTCATTCATACAACAAGCATTAATATAAGAGCTTACTATAGAAGGAACAGTATATTACGTATTGGATTTTTTTTTTAAGCAAAAACATGGCTCTTGCCCTCAGAGACTTCTAATTATAGAGCTAGTATCAATATGCAAACAACTATGTATATGAGATATTTATAATGCAAATATGAGGTAATCCCTTAGCACTGGGGAGAAGGAGTAAAGTGAATTTTGGGAGTGAGAGTTGAGTAAGAGAGAAGATAGGATTTAAACCTGAAAAAAGCTAAGGAGTATAAGAGTTACTGTTGAAAAAGGACCACATTCCAAGAATAAGAAATCATCATTGAAAATGATTGAGTATCTAAAGAACTGTGTCAAATTTATAGGAAGACAAATCATTCCCAACTGATAAATGGCCAAAGGATATGAGCAGTTTTCAGATGATGAAATTAAAGCCATCTATAGTCATATGAAAAAAAAAAAGTTCTAAATCACTACTGATTAGAAAAATGCAAATTCAAACAACTCTGAGACACCATCTCACATCTTTCTAATTGACTAAGATAACATGAAAAGATAATGAAAAAAGTTGGAGGTGATATGGGAAAACTGGGACACAAATGCATTGTTGTTGGAGTTGTGAAATGATCCAACCATTCTGGAGAGCAGTGTGGAACTATGCCCAAAGAGGACTATCAAACATACATCTCCTTTGGCCCAGCTATGCCATTACTGGATCTGTATCCAAAGGAAATCGTAAAGGAGGGAAAGGTCCCACATGTGCAAAAATGTTTGTAGCAGCTCTTTTTTGTGGTAGCAAAGAATTGTAAAAGGAGTAGATGACCATCCATTGAGATTTGGCTGAATAAGTTGTGGTATATGAAGATAATGGAATATTATTATTATATAAAAAATAATGAACAAGCTGATTTAAGAAAGTCCTGGAAAGATTTATATGAAGTGATGCTGAGCGAACAAGCAGAAAAATGAATGCATTGTACATAAACATAGCAAGAATATTCAATGAACAGCTATGGAAGTCTTAGTTCTTCTCAGTGATTCAGTGATTGAAAGCAATCCCAATTGACTTGGGACAGAAAATGCTTTCAGAAAAAGAACTAAGAATATTGAATGTAAATCAATACACTCTATTTCATTTTTTTCTGTTTTTTTAATCTCTTCCATGATTTTTCCCTTTTGCTATGATTTTTCTTTCCCAACATGATTCATAAAGCAAAATGTGTTAAAATAAACAAAAAGAAAAAAGAAAGAAAGAAAGAAAAAGAAAGGAAGGAAGGAAGAAAATGCATGTAATTAGGAAACAGAGTTTCATTGGAAAAAACAGAAAAATGGTCACTGTATATGCAGAGGTTCTAGAATATTTGAACTTTTTAGCATGTGTTAGTCTCTATCATTTTTCCTATATGTCCTCAATAATACCTTATCCCAGTTCCTGAATGCAACCATCTTATTCATGTGATATTGCCTACTTATTCCCATTATGTATATTCTCATTTTTCTTTTGGTTGTACTGAATATTGTTCTCCAGCCATATAGCATTTCATTAGATAATATTAGTATTAGAGAGAATCTACTACTACTATACAGGCTATTGAAAACTTTCAATAGATGATCAATAATATTAACATACTGCTAGACTTCTTTAATACAAAAATAACAATTCAGATCATGAGGACTAGTGGTAAGAAAAGAGAGATACAGTGTTATCCAAACGTTGAGTTTTTTTTTTTCCCACATCTGAAATAATGATTTACATATAGGAACATAAACATAAATGTTGATTGAATTGAACTTACAAATGAGGGGAGTATAAAATGAAGGGTTTATCTTGATGTTTTCTAAGATTTTTCTAGCTCTACGATATATTGAAGACGTTAGTGTTACATATAGATAAATAAAATTGAAGATTAAGATCATATATTATATAATACAAATCTCAGTTTAATAAACAATCTGAAATCTGCATCAGAATTCTACTTTCATAGCTTATCTTAACATTTAGGGTTTAGGAAAGGAAAAGAAAACCTTGACATCTTTGGGATAGAAATATAAAGTATCTAAGATTACTGATAAAATGTAAACTGTTTTAACATTATGACTCCTTTCCCTGAAAACACTTTTTTGTGTGTGTGTTATTCAGTAAGTGAACAAGCATTTATTGAGCATCTACTATTTTCCAGATATTATAGTACTAAGAATGTTATTTTTCAGTTATTTTTCAAAATGTTTAACTGTTGGTGGCCTCACTGGGTATTTTCTTGGCAAAATACTATAGCAAAGATATTGGTTTGGTCTGCAATTTCCTTCTCCACCTCATTTAGGATATGAAGAAACCAAGGCAAATAAGGTTAAGTGACTTCTTGGAAGTCACAAAGCTAGTCAGTGTCTGACACCACATTTGAACACCAGAAGTTGAATGTTTCTGACTCCAGATCTGGAAATATCTATTGCGCCACCTAGTTGCGTGTACTAAGGATAAAAATACAACTATAACAAAAATAAAATAAAGTCTCTGATCTCAGAGATCTTATATTTTTTGTGGAATGTAACCAATTCAAAAATATAAGAATTAAAGTAATGCTACAATTGTATTGAACTACTGCCTTTCCCAAATGACAATCAAGACAGACACAGAGAATCTATATGCTCTTTTCTTTTTTCCTTTCTTTTTAAAATAATAATAGCTTTTTCTTTTTCTTTTTTTTTTTTTTTTGCTTTTTGCTGAGGCAATTGAGTTTAAGTGACTTACCCAGGGTCACACAGCTAGGGAATGTTAAGTGTATGAGATCAGATTTGAACTCAGGTCTTCCTGACTTCAGGACTGGTGCTCTGTCCTTTTTATTTTTCAAAATACAAGTAAAGATAGTTTTCAACATTCACCCTTGCAAAACATTGTGTTTCAATTTTTCTCCCTCCCTCTCTCCCTGCTTTGCCCCTCCCCTAGACAGCAAGTAATTCAATATAGCTTAAATGTATGCAGTTCTTCTAAACATATTTTCACATTTATCATTTTCATATTGTTTTCTAAATAGTAATGAGGTCAACATACTGAAGACTAAAGTCTCCAGATCATAGGTTCAGCACTTTATGCTCTGGAAGAAACTGTTTTTCAAAGGCACAAAACAGTTAACTATATAAGATAACTTGTTGCTAGCAGCATGCTAGCAGCATGCAGTTAGGAATGTGACTAGAAAGGAGGAAGTCGATGTTCTTTCCAGAGGGAATATTCCATTCTATATTCTCTTTATTCAGAGCATGATTTCCAACTTCTTTCCATAAGTTAATGGAATTTGACCCCTAAGATCCTCAAGTCTGATAAATAAACCTTTTACCTATTTTGCAAGGTTATCATGAGGAATAAATGAGATAATCATTGTAAAGCCTTAGCTACCCAACAATAAAGAGCTATTCCTGAAAGAGAATTATATGTATTCCTTGCTGTCTAGCAGAATCTATATGTCATCATGCATCACTAAGAGCAGTTCATTGATACCAATTGGTCAGTAAGTCAATAAACATTAAACACCTACTATGTGCTAGGGACTGGATTAAATACTAGAAATCCAAAGAAAAGAAAAAGATAGTCCTGCTTCAGGCAGTTTACATTCTAATGGGGGAAAACCAAATACAAATGGAGAAGGGAAAGTGGAGGGAAGTAGTATGGAGAGAGAAGGTACCCTGAACTAGAACATGAGCAAAAAGGGTCACTTAGTGACTGACCTTGACAGTTTTCTTAAAAGAAAGTTCAAGGAACTCTGCTCTTCAATCAGGGGCTCCAGGGGCAGAGGGCTTTTAGAAAGTGTGAGTTCCAGAGATGAAGTGCTCTCTCATGATAAGCATAACTGGGTGGGAAATGCAATGAGTTCATTGTTGAAACTATGAATTACCTCTCATCCACTCACCTAGGCATTCCCTTTACATGTTTTTCTTCACACATGTTCCCTAGTTGTAGGAGAACATATCACAGTTTTATAGGAGGAATAATTATTGCAAATTTTCTTTAAATATCTTTGCTTTGAATCAATTTTACTAGCTGACTAGAAAACAAGGAAGCACATTGGTGGTGGCTTGAACACTATGATTTCATGAGGGTGTGAACCTTAAGAATATCTTGAAACCTAGGTAACTTTGGCTGAGACACTAGACAAATAAGGGCTAGGTTGGACTTCACCTGTTCAATTAGAGGGCTTGAACTCAAATCTCCTGACTTTCATTCAAGAATTCTTTGCACTATCATACCTTGAATAATAATTATATAAAAATCTTTAACATTACTTATTATTTTATGAGATGTTGCTATACTATAATTGTTTTTTTTTACTATCATCAGCAAAACAACAAATTCTGTTTGAAAAAGCATTGTGATTATCGATATGATTGATTACAATAGGAAAGGGCCAGTGAGCATTCTAGAAAAAGTATCATAACACCACAGAGGGGAGAACATTTTTTCTTTTCCAATTTTTTCTAGGAAATTAAAATCTATAACATGGTTTCCTTATTTGGTACCACAAAAATTCATCAAAGGATATGCATTAAACTTATCGTTACATGTCAAAGATAGAAAATTGAATTTGGCTAGGTCACTTCTTTATGCAGGAAAGTAAAGATTTTTCATAGTTCATACTGACAGACTATTGAAGAGTTGCAGATGTTTATTGTCTGAAAGACTACTCTTGTAATATACAGCTTGCATGAAGTAATCTTAAAATTTAATTTTGTCATTAATGGAGGCCTCACTTGAGAATGTAGATATAGGCTGTGTGTGTGTGTCTGTGTGTGCGCGTGCGCATATATATGTAGGATATTTATACACCCACATGTATATTACAAGGAAAAGGAAACTATACAGTTTTAATACTATAATTACAATCTAAGATTTAGAATCATCATACATATTGGGTTAAATTCCCTGGTTTTCTGCTTTTTTAATCCTACAAACTATGTTTTATTCAGTTTATGGGGTGAGTGTGATAAATCGGTAACACTGAGATGCCAAAGTATTTTTGAAAAAATAAGCCACATGGAAGAAATTCTTTTGAAACCACTCACTGTGCTCCATCAATTACAATAATTTATCACAACATATGACATTTGGATGTGTCAGAAATACAAAAATAGGGTTGACATATAATTAGGATTTCAAATTAATCACTGTCTCAATTAGACTGCTTTGTAGAACTAAAAGCAAAATGATAAATTGCAGCAGGTAACAAATATGACATATTTAACAACACTGAGGAAAGAAGGAAATTTGATGTGATATGGTAGTACTATACTAAGTTTCAAACATACCATTCTAAGAATAGAGACAATATTTAATGCCACTATAACTTCCCCAAGTAAAATACATATAGATAATAGGCAACTACTTGGACTTGGACATTTTTTTCCCATTTTCAACCTCTTTATATAACTATTTTACTTTTGTAATTACAAAATTTTATATTTTTAATTGTTTTTACATAATAATAATGATTACAACCTCTACTATCAACATGTGAAAAATCAAATGAAAAAGAATCATATAATTATTATAAATAGTCTAAAATAACTTTTTTGGTGCCCATGGAATGAAACAGAAAAAAGGATTCTTAAACTGGATAATAATTCTCTGTAAACTTTAATAAATATAGGGAATAAAAAAATACATAACTTCATCCTCCCAAAGATATTTGAATCTAATTATGCTACTAGATCGAAACCTTCCCCTCTACAGTTTGTAGACATTTGTGTCAATAGCAGAATTAAATATAATCTATCTCTTATCTGATCAATGTATATGGATTTTATGGCATGATGCAAAGCAAAGTTCTGGAACTGGGAATCAAAAGATAAGGAGTCTGTATAAAACCTGACTCTGCCATTGATAACCAATTTGATTTTGGGTGAGCCCAATGTAGGTACTTAATAATTTTTTTTAAAAATTGAATTCCACTTTTTTTTGTCTGCCAAGTAAAATATAAGGTCATTTCCAACCAGGTGGCACTTTAAATTTCCAATCTAGTCTAAATTACTCCTTTTCAAGTACTTTTAACTTCAGTCAAACTCTTTGTCTCCCTATCATTTTCCTTCCTCTATATATTTGCTCATACTATTCCTTATAACAAAATAACTTCTTCCCCTTCTATCTTTTGATTTCTTTGAAAGCTCAAAGTATTTTAGAAAATCTTTCATGATTCCCACATTTAAAGTAAAAAATTATCTCTCAATCTCCTAGGGCTGTTCTTATTTACTTACTATCTATTATTATGTATTATTATTTACATCTGAATGTGATTTATTCCCATACTAAAGTATTTAGAAGTCAAATCTTATAGAAATATCATTTGGCCCTGAATGACTAGCAGAATTCTACATACAATATGTTGAATTTAATGAAATAATCTATTAACATAAAACTGGTGAATAAAAGATTAACTTTTTAGATCTTGAATGCCAAAGATGATCAATATGCTTCTATAACATCATTTTGTAAAGAAACTCTAAAACATTTGCTACAATATTTCTACACTAATTTTATTATCAATATACATTTAATATAAAAATTAATGGGATTCAATATTTGAGTAGCTGGAAAAGGTTTTAGAGTAAAAATTCAGAAGATAAAGAGAACAAATGTCATATGAAAGAAGGATTAGTCTTCTTGTCTTTGCATGCCAGAGTCAGAAATAGGAATAATTAGTAGAAGTTGAAAAGAGAAAATTTAGGTTTTATGTCTAGAGAAAAAATCCTAATAGTTAGAACTACCCAAAAGCATGATAGACTGCTCCTGGAGAGCATTAGTACTTCCTTACTGTGGATCTTCAGGTAGGTTGGATGTCTTCTTACCATGTATGCCATAGAGAGCAATTTCCCGGCAGTTCCTACAAATTCTACAAATGGGGAGGTACAAGGAATTCTGTGATTCAGTGAATGTATTAAGTGGTATCTATTAAGTGAAGCTTTTAAGTGGAATTGGAATTAAACTCTTTTTTCGATTTGATTCCAAAAGATAGAATTATGATGAATAGATATACAGTTCAGTAAGTGTCTTAGGGGTTTTGTAGTGTGACATAGTAGATAGAGCATTATACCTAGAAGTCAGATTGGAGTTCAGAATGTACCTGAAGCACACTGTAGGTATGTGATCTTGAACCTCAGTTTTCTCACATGTAAAAGGGTGATAATAGCACTTATCTTAAGAATTTCTTGTGAAAAATCAATATATATTATTTATATGTGCCAGTTATATGTGACTCTGCACCTAATCCCTCTCAACCTCAGATATTTTTCCTTGAAAAGGGGGATAAGAATAGTACTTACTTCACAGGGTAGTCATGGGGATCAAATATGATGCTTTTTGTAAAACTTAAAACATAATATAAATTCCAGTTATTGTTATGTTCAGTATTTGTTCATTGAGGCCCAGATCAGGTATAGACTAAAAACACTTAGGTCTGTTTCTGGAGAAAGGAAAATTGCCATTAGAATTTGACAAATTATTAATCTTCATGGACTGGTGTTGTTTTTGGCCATAATTCATGACCAGGTGGAGCTCTGAAGACATGATTGATGAATGAACTCCAAGTGACATTTATTATGTGCCAAGTATTATGTTAAGGTAGAAATCAAAAACTAGAAAACCGTGCTTTCAAAGAAATCAAATTGTAATGGGTGAGAAAACACATGTAGGACATTTCAGCGTTAATTAGAGAGAAAGAGCCCATAGTTCTTAGGAAGCATAAGTAAAATACATAGTAATACATCTTCTCATGTCATTTGCATTGATAAAATCATACTCAATTCTGATGTAAAATCCAATTTATTCTCTAGTCTTCCATAGCTCTGGCTATTGAGGATCCAAGGTCTTAAGCATAAAATCAAGAAGACCTAAATTCAAATCTAGCCTTAGATACTTTTTAGCTATTTATTATTACCTGGATAAGACAATTAACCCTTCACCCCAATTTCCTCATCAGTAAAGGAAAATAATAATAGTACCTACCTTGCAGATTTGTGCAAATAAAATGAGATTATTTGAAAAATAAAAATAGCACAATGCCTGGCATATAAATGCTTATTTTCTTCTCTGCTCCTTTCAGTCCTGCAGAAGAAGTTGCTAGATCTATCTTAATAAGGGTAGTTCTGGGGCATGCTGGTAAATGTTTAACAAACTGGCTCTTGGAGATAGGAGTGGGGAGGGGAAGTAGATATAACCCACTTTTAAGTTAAATCTGCATTATTAACATTTTTATGTCACTTTAAGGCCAGAAAAACAATAAATTAAGCCTTTATTTGTAGTGAAAATTTAGCAGATGAAATGAGGATCTAGAAGGAGTGCTGGTGATCTAAAAATGTCACTTATTCCCAAGGCCATTGAACATGGGATATGATGGAAACAGGATCACAACTGCTAGAGGTTAGGTAATGGGAGATCTCATCTTCTACTTTTTAAAAAATTCATTTACAAACCATATTGGGAGAGAAAAATCAGAGCAAAAGGGTAAAACAATGAGAAAGAAAGAAAAAAAAAGAAGTGAACATATCATGTGCTGACTTACATGCAGTCTCCTTAGTTCTTTTATTATATGCAGATGGCATTTTCTGTACAATGTCTCTTGGGATTGCTTTGAATCTCTGAACCACTGAGAAGAACCAAACCTTTCATAGTTGATCATTGCATATTCTTGCTGTAATTGTGTACAATGTATTCCTGGTTCTGCTTGTTTCACTCAGCACCAGTTCATTTCTAGGTCTTTCTAAAATCAGCTTGTTCATTATTTTTTATAGAATAATAATATTCAATTACTTTGATATACCACAATTTGTTCAGCCATTCCCCAACTGATGGGCATCTACTCATTTTCCAATTCTTTGCTACCACACAAAAAGCTGCCACAAACATTTTTGTAAATGTGGGTCCTTTTCTCTCCTTCATGATTTTCAAGGGATACAGATCCAAGGCTGGCATTGCTAGGTAAAAGGATATGCACAGTTTTGGAGCCCTTTAGACATAGTTATATATTATTCTCCAGAATGGTTGAATCATTTCACAACTCTACCAATAAGGCATTAATGTTGTAGTTTTCCCACACCCTCTCCAACAGTTGTCATTATCTTTTCCTGTCATTCTAGCCATTCTGAGAGATGTGAGCTAATCAGAGTTGTTTGAATTTTTATTTGTCTAAACAATAGTCATTTAGATGATTTTTTTCCTATGACTACAGATAGCTTTAATTTCATCTGAAAATTTTCTGTTCACATCCTTTGACCTTTTCTCAATAGCAGAATGACTTGTATTCTTATAAATCTGATACAGTTCTTTATATATTTTAGAAATGAGAGTTTTGTCAAAAACACTTCTTATAAAACTTTTTTCCCCCAGCTTTGTACTTCCCTTTTAATCTTGTTTGTGTTGGTTTTGTTTGTGTGGAAACTTTTATTTTAATGTAACCAAAGTTGTCCATTTTGCCTTTCATAATGTTATTTTTTGGTCAGAAAGTCCTCCTTTCTCTAAAGATCTGATAGGTAAATTATCCCTTGTTCCCTTAGCTTGTTTACACCCCAATCATGTACTCATTTTGACCTTATTTTGGTATTGTGTGTGAGATGTGTCTGAGTATTTAACATATTATTTTCCAGTTTTCTTAGCAATTTTTGTCAAATAGTGAGTTCTTATTTGAGAAGCTGGTGCTTGACGGTTTATCAAATACTAGATACTATAGGCTTTGATTATTGTGTCATGTGTATCTAATCTCTTCCACTGTTCTACCACTCTATTTCTTAGTCAGTACCGAATGGTTTTGATAACTAACATCTTATAATATAGTTTTAAGTTTGGTACTCCTGAGCCACCATCCTTTGTATTTTTTTTCATTAATTCATTAATTTCTTGACCTTTTATTCTTCCAGATGAATTTTGTCATTTTTCTTGTTCTATAAAATAATTTTTTGTCATTTTAATTGGTATGACAATGCACAAGTAGACAAATTTAGGCAGAATTGTCATTTTTATCATATTAGCTCTGCCTATCCATGAACAATTGATATTTTTATAATTGTTTAGGTCTAATTTTATTTGCATGAGAAGTTTTTTTTTTGTAATTGTGTTCATATAATTTCCATATATTTTATTTTGGCCACAGTTATATTAAATTGATTTTATTCTTCTATCTCTTGCTGATGGGTTTTGTCAGTAATATATATATATATAAATGCTGATGATTTGTGTATGTTTATTTTGTATCCTGAAACTTTGCTAAAGCTGAGAATTGTTTCCAGTAGGCTTTTGAATAATTTTCTAGGATTCTCTAAGTATATCATCATATCTTCTGCAAATAGTGATTTTTTTAATTCCTCACTGCCTATTCCAATTCCTTTAATTTCTTTATTTTTCTTATTGCTAAAGCAAATATTTCTAGTATGATGTTGAAAAATAGTGGTGGAAAAAGGGGATCCTTGTTTCAGCCCTGATCTTACTGAGAATGCATGCAGCTTCTCTCTATTACAAATACTGTTTGCTGTTGGTTTTAGATAGATACTGTTTATTATTTTAAAGAAAGATCCCTTTATCCCTAGGCTCTCTCATGTTTTTAATAGGAATGGGTGTTGTATTTTGTCAAAAGCTTTTTTTTTTTTTGGTAACTATTGAGATTATGATTGCAGTCTCTTAAGTCAATGAAGATCTATCTCCTCTTCAGAAAGATGATACTCAATCTTTCAGGGTGGCTTATTCTTTCTTGTAACCCTAGGTCCTTTGTTTTCCAGAATATGGTATTACAGACCCTCCAATTCTTTAGAAACAGCCAGGTCTTGGGAAATCCTGACTGTTGTTCCTTGATATTTGAATTGTTTTCGTCTGGCAGCTTGCAGCATTTTTTCCTTGTGATTGTAGTTCTGGAGTTTTGCAACAATGTTCATTTGGGTTCTCCTTGTGGGATCACTTTCCAAAGCTGATCAATGGATTCTTTCAATGACTATTTCCCCATCTGTTTCAAGAATATTGAGGCAGTTTTCCTTGATGATCTCTTGAAGAATGCTATCTAGGCTCTTTTTTTTTTGGTCATGGCCTTCAGGTAGGCTAATAATTTTTTAAATTGTCTCTTTGGGATCTATTTTCCAGTTCAGCTGTTTTTACAATGAGGTATTTCACATTTTCTTCCATTTTTAATTTGTTTGATTCTTTATGTCTCATAGAGTCATTAGCTTTAATTTGTCCTATTCTAGTTTTTAATATGTGATTTTCTTCAATTAGTTTTATATCTCCTTTTCCATTTGGTTGACTATTCTTGAATGTGTTGTTTTCTTCAGGTGATTTTTTTTTTGCATTTTACCAATTGTATTTTTAAAGCAATTGCTTTCCTTTTTCAAGTTGTTAACTGTCTTGCATACTTCTCATTTATTTTCTCATTTTTTTTCTTTTACTTCTCTTATTTTCTTTTTAAAGTCTTTATGAGCACTTCCAAGAAGCCTTTTTGGGATTGAGATCAATTCATATCACTCTTTGAGAGTTCCTCTGTGGGACACTTTGTCCTGGTCTGAGTTTGTGTTTTGATCTTCCCCGTCACCATAGTAGCTTTTTATGGTCAAGGTCCTTTTCTGATTCTTGCTCATTTCCTTTCCTTTCTTTTGGTACTCCTCTTTTTATGATTGAGCTCTACTCCTGTGATAAAGAGATAGCTCTCCCAAGCTTTTTGTACAGCTCTGAGTCTTGGTTTTGAGCACAGGGGTCCCTTGTGTTTGTAGACACTAGCTTTGCCTGCTCTTTTCAGGAAACCATCTGGTTTCCCAGAATTTGCCTTATGTGCTGTGACTGGAGGCTGCCCCACTGATCTGCTTCTATACTGAGCCATGACTCAGTTCTCAGTAGCTGATTTGCTGTAATTAAGACCTTTTCACTGATTTTCCTAGAGTCTGTGTGAGCTGAGCTGAATACACTTTTCACCCCAGTGAGACTGACCTTTTTGCAAGTTTTCCAATCTATCTTGAACTGGAGGGTAGTTTTATTCTGTTAGATTCTGTTGCGAGGCTTGGTTTCATGTGGTTTTTGAATTGGAAGAGCTCAAGCAGCTTCCTGGCTTCACTCCCCCATCTTGACTCCATCCCCAGAAGTCCATAGATGTCATCTTTATAAAGGTTTTCTCCACTTGATGAAGGTTTCAAAGACAAAACTAGAAGCGAGCAAGACAAGTGGACTAAAAAGACACTGCTATTACAGGAATTTGGAGGGTCAGGGTCCTGAGTTATCTCTACCAGAATGTAAAGGTAGGAGAAGATTTGGTCAGCTTAGCCCTTCCAGTCTCATCTTTAAGGTATCTTCCTCCATCATCTAGACTGGATTTCTTGTTGGCAGTGGGATACCAATTGGTGTTGGTGGTTGTAGTAATGGAGGCCCAATTTTCCACAAGGTTTGCACCACTAGGGAACCTCAGCTCTGATAGAAATATTTTTGCCTTCTCTTGCCCAGAATCATGCCTCTACACAACTTCCTGGCCATTTCTAAAACATACTACCAAGAATATACTATTAACCCTACCTCCTTTCTATCTCCCCTTTTAGGAGTTGTCTTTTCTCTTTAGAATGTAGGTAATCTCCTTACTAAATTATTTGCTTCCATTTGTATGCCCAGCATATAATACAATATATAGCACTTAGCAAATAATGCTTTTTCATTTATCCACTTATATTTGTGAATGTTTATATATTTTGTATTTACTAATGTTTTTATGTGGATGTACACTAGTATACCTGTTCTGGCTATATACATTTAGCAATTTAAAACAAATGTTCATTTATTCAATTTCTTTTGTTAATTTCTTCATTAATTAATTTATTGAATTATTTGAGTTTCTCTAGATCATGAACTTGCATTTAAGGTAAGACTTTATGTGACTAAATATATTGAACTTAATTGTCAAGATCTAAAACTGAAAATAGGCTCGCTCATCAGTTTCTAGAAGAATATATGCTTGTGATGAAGGGAGAAAGGATGAGTGACTGCCATTGTTTAAGATGTCTTGATACTGGTTGCTATTAACCAATAACACAGAAATTGTTAACTTTGTAGGGTATATTCCATCATTGGGATAAGTTTGGAGACCCTAAAAACCCTGGTATTGGCTTATCTTCACTTTTCCCATGTTGTTGCTAATTATAACTGAAAACTTCTGAACTAACCTAATTGAAAAGACACAAGCCTAAGCTGGGTATGCATGGACTGATAGTAGAAGACCAATTGATGGATTTGGCTATAGTCCAGTTAAAATTATAAGGAACTCCATTACTCTCAGGATCATTTCAGAAGCCATTTCATCATAACCATAATTTAACCTAACATTGCTCAAGGAATTTGGAATTATTAGAAATTAAACTTGGAGAAAGATGGGGATTAAAATGAGGAAGATTTTTTTCCTGTGTTCATTTCTCTGATTTATCTAGGCCCTAATCTCAAACTCCCCAAACATTAAAAGCATGAGGTCATACCCAATTGCTACCTGAGGCCTCTTCACTTAGGGGATGGTGACTTGGAAAAGATTAAGAAGCATTTAGAGGAAGAAATAAGCTGCTTGGCATGTAAATATTACAAATGAGAAAGACGTTTTAGAAGCTTGGTCGACTCATTTGAAGGAATCAGAATAGATATTGATTTTTTTAAAATGAGTCTGAATTTATAAGTTACAAGAAATTTTGGTGTGGTATAAAGTCAGAATATAAAATCTCTAGCTCTCTTGAGTGAATTTGATTAGGGATAATGTAGGTTTAGCTTTCTGAAAAATAAGGTTTGATCTCTTTTATGTGTTCTTTGATTTGCTATACAGTGTTCCTATTTCATCATGTCTGATTCTTTACTGAAGTGGTTTGCCATTTCCTTCTTCAATTCATTTTACAGATGAAGAAACTGAGGCAAACTGGGTTAAGTAACTTGCCCAGGGTCATGCAGATAGTAAGTGTCTGAAGTCAGATTTTTAACTCAGGAAGAGGATGCTTCCTGACTCCAGGCCCAGGATTCTATCCACTGTACCATCTGTTGTCCTTGCTACATAAGACTTAGAAGTTAACAAGACTTGGTCTCCCAACAAACATCTTACCTCAGATGTCATTAGAGCTAAGCTTTGAGGAATTTGTTTACTTGGGGCTTTCTCCTGTTTCTTGTTCTGAAACTGGTGGACACCATTAGAAATTTAAATGAAGAGTTAACTTCTTGGATTAAGCATATTCAAGTAGTTCTGCCCTCTCCAATGGCTTACTTCAAAAGGACAGGAGTAAAGGAATTTTTTCTGGATGAGAGTTAATAATGTGATTTTTAAAGTGAGGGCATGAAAAGGAGATTGATAATTCTGGTTAGAAAAAAAAATAGCTACAGAAGAGGTAAAAGGAGGCATTAAAATCATTGGTCTCAGAACATCACTAGATCCATGGGCATATTACTGAGACTGATGTCCTCATAGAAAACAAAAATTTCAATAAAATGTGTAGGGTCCAGGGACATGCTGAGCCTAGGATCAATGTGTCTTCCATTAAAAGAACACTGACTTTCTCAGTGATGACATTTCTACTTTTAACATTGGTCTGTTTCTGAGGATTTAGACATCACATTCTGAATTATTCTGTGGCTTGACTTATAGATAGTTCCATTTATTTGGGGTTTGGCATCCCTTGTGGGTCATCCATTGAAATCACCTATGTTGCCAGAGAATCCCTGAAACTGGTAAATCTGGATTTTCCTACAAGAAGGCTATTGTTACAGACTTCTCTGAGTGACAGAGAGTCTGGAAGTCCAACTACTAGAAGATCAAATACTCCCTTTTACAGAGGTAGGATCAGCAATAAGATATTCCTGGCGTATGCTATTTAGGACACATCTATGTTTGCCAATGACTAGCTATACCCTTGGTGGGTTGAAATAATACTATGAACAATTGTTTTCATTATAGCTAATCATACATTGTCATTTTATGTCCTCAATAGTTTTGAGTTTATAGACAGGATATTCTCCTCAATCTCGTTGTTTATATTTCTTCCCAGATGGTTTAGGCAAATCAACCTAAGAAATAAATGACTTGCCAAAGGACACATAAGTGGTAGAATTGGGAATTAAGTCCAATTGCTCTGATTTCAAATTCTTTCTACCTTTTGAGTGCTTTTTACTTCTAACAGAAAGAGATAATTTAGAGTCTCAATAACCACTTTTATGGGATATAGTAGAAAGAATGCCTACTAAGTTTCAGGTTGGATTGGTTGATTGCTAAGGTCAACTCAGAGAAGAAGCCTAACAATATCCCTTTACATTCTGAAATGTTGGGATGCTATGAAATGCATTGTTAATAATAAAATAAATCATTAATAACAACAAATTTATCTTTTTTTTCCTGAAAACAATCCTTTGATTTATTACTTAATAAGATCTGAATCTTTTAACAACTTTATTACTTAAATCATTCTACTTTTGTTTGAAAGTTATCTTCAACATAATTTCTTTGTTTAGAGTGTGTTTACTATAATTAGTACTCTGTGTATTTGGGTTTGTCCTCCTATTGAAATTTTTTAGGAGCTCTAAGGAATTTAGCTCTGACTTCCCCTCGAGATTTTACTCATGTAGTGAAATCCTAGGAAGTTTTTAGGTTTTCTAAACTAACATTTCTAGAAGCAAACTATATATAGAGACACATGATATCTCTTGTTCTCTTCTTGATTTTAATAGGTTTCTGTGTTTATAGTAATTAATAATTAGAATATTTTTATTTACCTTGTAGAATACTTTGCAGCAATATATAGTCCAGGTTGAATAGTTTTCATAATGAAAGAAGCAACAAATAATTTTCATTACTGATTGACATTAACCACAGAGTAATATTGTGATAACCTGCTGAAGTCAAATTTGTATCATTAATAAAATAAAATTTCCATTTCTGACATAGTCATTCAGAGTTTTATTTCATTTGTCATAGTATATTAATTTTAAAACTGTCAAAATTGCCTTTAGCTTCTGTATCATAACACATTTTAATTACACTGACATTATTTGTTCTACATGCTTCAATAATTCACTGCTTTTACCACTGATTCTTCCTAACTGTGTGACTGAAAGATGGATATTAGAAGTCTTTGTCATATTGAATTTAAGACATATGCTTACTAATATAGGATATTTACTTTGGCCACAAAAAAGGATTTTTTTGGAAATTTAAGAGATTAATCTTTGAATGTGATTTAATTTTTTAAAAATGAATTTACAAATATTGAAGGAGGTGTGACTCCCTCTGTGTATATAACCACAGCTGTGGGAATTACTTCCATCAATAAATTTTGAACCTTATGTGGCTGAAGCACATAGGGGAAAAGTGATTTGCTATTATATTTTCTATCATATGACCTTGGGCAAATCATTTAACTACTCTGATTTAGTTTTTTTTTAACTATTAAATGAGGATTAAATGAGTTAAGATACATAGAATATCATAAAGTACTTAAAGAGCTATGAAAATTCTAGTTATTTTTATCATTATCATTATTATTAATTATCTAAATAAGTAGTCAGAAGAAGGATTTGAACCAGAGCTTTTTTACTTCAAATACAAGAAACATACACTCTATGCTACTTCTATTTTAATTGTTGAATATTTAACATATACTTTGATTCAGATATGCAAGTTTCAAATAATTCACTTTGTGGAAGTCTAAATAATATACTTTCAAAGAATATGCATGTACCAGAAATGTAAAAGAAAATTTAATATATTGTCTTCTTTTGATCTGTTATCTATTCAATAATAATATGATTGCAAGAGCAGAACTTTTTTTTTCCTCCCTGAATATTTTCCTTTCAATTGAGTTGAATAATCTATAATATTTTATGCTTCAACAAATGGAAAAATAAGTTAGGGAAATCATATTAGAAGCACTAATTAGCTAAGTATCACTTTTCTCAGTTTTCTTCATGTTTGCAACTCTATTGCATAAGGAGAGCTGCCCTTAAAGGGGAATCTGTGTTTAGTATTAAAAGTGGGATGGGAATTGCTTAACTTCATTCATCATGTATTGCTGCAGAAATACCTTATGCTTTAAGTAACTCTCAGACTCCCATCAAACCCATATTGATGGACATTGTGAATAGGTAGCTATTCCTGGAAGCCATTTTTATATACTCATTGGTGTAGACTTCTCACAGAAATGACTAGGATTTCATTTGCAATAAATGTTATGCTTCAGTTTTGCTACTGAAAGGGAAAAAATCAGATTAATAAATGAAATGTTTTTTATTTGGTCTTGCATATTAGATTAACTTTTGTTCATAAATAGGAAGAAATTACCAGACAGTATTTTTTTCCAAACCTCCCTAGAAAAAAAAATGAAGATAAAGAAGGAGAGAATGTTTCTCTTTTAATGTTTCACTATGGAGATGTCATGAAAGCTATAAATAATGTTGCTAGAGATCTGACCACTGACCAGTATTATTAATCCTGTAGTCCAAGTAATGCTTACCAAACAGGAGGGTTAATAGAACAAATTAGCTAAGGCAGGTGCTTGTGAAACAAAGGAAGTTTTAATACCATTTTTTCAGGAACAGAAACAGAAAAACAATATATTTAAAATGCTATCTTAAGAAGGATTCTAAATTATCAAAGCAATTCTTAAAATCCAGAGTAGAGTTTATAATATTATGAAAGATTGAAAGACATATGTCTTGAATCTGGATAGATTTTAAAAGTGTTGATTTATAGTAGCAGTATTATTGTTATGAGCTGATATTCACATAGATCTTTTAAGTTGCAAAATGATTACAAAATATCTCTTTTGAGCCTCCTAACAACATTGTGAATTAGTCACTTATTTTCTCAATTCTGCAGGCAAAGAAACTGAGGCTCATTAATATCAAGTGTCTTAAGTCACACTAATACTGTGTAATTCATATGGAGTTAGTGAGTGATGGGTTTCTTCAACCCCTCAGAAATTTTTAACTATCTGGAATGGAGGAAGGAAGGAAGGAAGAAATGAAAGAAGGAAGGAAGGAAAAGTGAAGGAAGAAGAAAGGAAGAAAGGAAAGGAAAAGGAAGGAAGGAAGGGAAAAGGAAGGAAGGAAGGAAGGAAAGAAGGAAGGAAAGGAAAGAAGGAAAGTAAAAAAGGAAGAAAAGAAGAAAAAGGGAAGGGAAATGTAGGAATGAGAAAGAAAGGAAAAAAAGGAAGGGAAGAGGAAAAGGAAAGAGGAAGGGAAGGAGAAAGCAAGAACATTAATTGCCTAACTACTTTACAAATTTTATGTCATTTGGTTTTCACAATAATCTTAAGAGGTAGAAGCCATTTTACAATTTAGAAAACAGATACTAAGTTACATTCCCTACATAACATAGCTAATAAATGTCTGAGATCAGATTTTACTTTACTATGATTCAAGCACTGTGCTAAGAGTTTTCCTGACTCCATGCCTAGTGCTCTAAACATTGCATTACAAAACTCTTAAAAGTGTTGACTCTGCTAAGTACATGGTGGTTGCTAAAACTACTTTGTTAAAATACTAAAAAATCTAAAAATGTTTTGTATTCTCAACACAGCACAGTGTTTGGCTATATAGCAGGTGTTTCATAAGTGGTTATTGACTTGTCTTGAAAATGAATATTGAGTATTTTATAATTAATATCTCAGTGTTTAGTATAAATCCTTAAAAAGCACTCTATTTTTTGCTGATAAGAATAACAAAAATATTTGAATTAAGCTCTTTTTCCTTCTTTCCTTATTATCTATGTCTTTATAATTGGCACATAGGGCATGTATTAGATAGAGTACTCATACTAGAGTTAGGAAAATCTGAATTTACATCTGATCTCAGATATTATTAGTTTTGTGACCCATGGCAACTCAACCACTGCTTGTCTCAGTTTCTTTATCTGCAAAATGGGGACCATAAAGTAACCTGTCTTTCAGGATTACTATAGGCATCAATAGATATAATATTTGTAAAGTCCTTAGCACAATGCCTGGCACACAGTAAGTACTATATAAATGCTAGCTGTTATTAGTGTTACCACTTATACATGTGCATGAAGATTATAAGGTTCATGAACTGCTGGATAGATGCAATGTAAGTCCTTGCAAGTTTTCCATTTCCTATTAAAAAGCAATTTATTTGTTCCAAAGACATATGGATAATTTAGATTTTATTTCAGTGAGAAGAAATTCATGGATAAGGAAAACTACTATCCAATCAGGCTAGCACTCTTTTAGAGATCCTTAGTTTCTAGAACACTGAAAGGTTAAGTGAATTCCCGAGGGTGACACAGGCTGTGTATGTCAGAAGCAGGACTGAAATTCAAGTCTTCATGGCTCCAGGCTACTCTCATTTACTACAACATGTTGCCCTTCTGTTGCTCCGTATTGTTATGAAATTCAACTGAAATTAAAAATATATATATATTTCTTAAGTATTTGCTATGTGAAATGTAATCATAAATGGTAAGTACTGGAGATACAATGATAAAGAACAACACAATCCTCAAGCATCTCATATTCTCCTTGGGATATGGGTTGTCAAGAAATATAACAAATATTGTATAAGAACATAACACCATGTAGGGAGCAATGAGAGAAAAGGAGAGAACCAAAATGTTCTAGAAAAAAAAGATGTAATAAACTTATCTGAGGAGATAAAGGCAATATATGTGTGTGTTATATGAAATCATAAATCCATATAATCACAATGCATTTCACTCTCATTTATTTGTTATGAAATAATACTTGATGTATATATCTAATTCTGTAAAATCATATTTTAGAGGCATTTAAACATAATATATACTTGCTATTAAAAGTTTTTAAGAGGTGCAATTTTTTTTTCTTGTTGTTGCTTTATTGTTGTCAATTAGCAGTTATTAAGTGTTTTACTATATTCCAGATGTGTTAAGTTCTAGGGATACAAAAAAAAGTAAAAAATAATTACTGCTCTCATGGTGCTTGCCATCTAATAGGGGAGACAACATGCATAAAGGTATCCACAGGATAAATAAGTTGTGGATAGGCATCAAGAAAATGGAGAATGTAAAAAGGCTTCTTTCACAAGGTGAGACTTGAAGGAAGCCAGAGTTGAGAAAGGTGGCTGCTCCAGGTATAAGAAAGAGTCAGTAAAAATGTTCAGTCAGAAGATGGAGTGTGACATATAGAAAGAGCAGCAAAAAGGCCAATGGGTCTATTAAATTGTCAGAGCATAGGAGATCTTGGGCAAATATCAAAACTGGGTCATAGACTTACAAAATCACAGAATTGGAGTTTAAAAAAACCTCACCAGCCATTTAGTCTAATCTACATCCAAAAAGAATCCTCACTAAATTCTACATGGCAAATCATTCAATTTAAAATTGAGATCTTTTAGATAAGCCTGAATTTTTCTCTTCAACTTCTACCTTTTGCTCCAAATTCTTCCTGCTGGAGCTAATCATAACAAATTTCTTTTCTATGTGACAGCACTTCAAATGCTTGAAGACTAAAATAATGTTTCTATTTTATTCTTCTCTTGTCCAGGTTAAACAACTACAGAGTTAACTTTAAACTGATCCTCATTCTGGCTACCATCTTTTGGAGACTGTTTAATTTTTCTTATCATTGATGGAACTGTGTTGTCTAAAACTAAGCACCAAACTCCAGTTGTAGTCTGACTAGGTTAACATATATATAGACTAACTTTTTTTAATTATTGGAAATTGTATTTTTCTTAATATAGCCCAGGATATACAAGAAGAGGCCTCTGGTAAAAAACAATGTCTCACCCTGCCTCCCCTACCTTGTATCTGTGAAGTTCATTTACTGAACCCCAGTATAAGTTTTTATGTTTATCCAATGGAATTTCAACTTATTGAATCCTTCCTGAGACTCTAATCTATCAAGATCTTCTTGGATCCTGACTCTATTTTCCAGTAAATTGGCTAAACCTCCCAGTTTGATATCATCTGATGAAAATTCCATCTATGCTTTTATCCATATTATTGATTAAAATGTTAAAACCACAGGTTTAATCACAAATCTCTAGGACTGCTCCACTGGAAATCTGTTACCACATTTAAATGAAAGCATTTATAATTGCTCTTGGATTCTTATCATTCAGCTATAGATCCATTTAATTTAATTAGATTGTCTATTAGTTTGAAACCTTCTTTATGTCAAAAGACTATCTATGTTTCCCCATTTCTTTTTTTATTTATTTTTTATTTATTTTTATTTATTTTAAATTTTATTTTATTTGCATAACATATGTGTGGGTAATTCTTCAACAATAACCCTTACATAGCTTTCCGTTACAAATTTTCCCCCCCAACTCCCCACCCCTCCCCTAGATGGCAGGATATCCACTACATGTTAATTATGTTAAAATATTGGCCAATCGAATATATGTATACATATTTCCAAATTTGTCATTGTTGTGCAAGAAAAATCTTGTCTACACAAATGATATATCAGATAAAGGAAACACAATGTAAGCAAACACCAATCAAGGAGTATGAGAATGTTATGTTGTGGTCCACATTTCGCATCCCTATCTCTGGGTGTATATGGCTTTCTTCAGTGAACAATTGGAGGTGGTTTGAAACATTTCATTGTTGAAGAGAGCCATGTCCATCAGAATTGATCGTCATATAGTACTGTTGTTGCCGTGTATAATGATCTCCTGGTTCTGCTCATTTCACTCAGCATCAGTTCATGCAAGTCTCTCCAGGCCTCTCTGAAATCATCTTGCTGGTCATT
>JAJPUD010001958.1:311987-327993 GCA_023553655.1 Myrmecobius fasciatus
CTGAGGCAATTGGGGTTAAGTGACTTGCCCAGGGTCACACAGCTAGGGAATGTTAAGTGTCTGAGACCAGATTTGAACTCAGGTCCTCCTGACTTCAGGGCTGGTGCTCTAATCACTGCGCCACCTAGCTGCCCCCTCCTTTAAATTTTCTAAGGAGTTGAGAATGGATTAATGTTGGAGCAGATATAGCAGATATCAGCCACTTGGGAAGTACTGAAGAGAAATACAGAGGAAAGGATCCAATAAGATAGTATTTGTAAAATGCTTAGCAAAATACTTGAGGCATAGAAGTTGATTAATCAATTCTTCCCATGTTCTATCCCCTTAATTGGCTCCTTAGGCATCTTAGAGCAGAAAATCTGGGTTGAGGAAAGTCAAAAGGAAAGATTAGTTTTCTCCCACAACTTCTCCTTCGATAGCCAATACAAACTATAAAAATTTTATAATAATTTATAATAATTTTGCTGCTTATTTCTGCAAATGTTTCCAGCAAACTAGATTTTGTTTCACTAACACAGAGACCAGGATATTACTACAGATGGAAATAAATGTAAAATTAGGCAGAGAAGTCAACCTCTGCCTAAATGTTAGGAATTTTCCTAAATTAGTGTTCATAAAAATTATGACTGAATTCATAAATTTTTATTTTGTTGTTGTTTTTAAACAAACTGGATAAAATTGAGGAGGGAAGAAACCAATGTATATTAGGGAGTAGGACTCCCAGTGACTGATGATGCTGGAGGCCAACAAGGCTTAAAGTGACTTGTTTAAAGTCACACAGTTAATAAGTACCTGAGTTCAGATTTAAATTTAGGTTTTTCTGATACTAGGACAGGCACTCTATCCATCCTGATATCATCTAGCTGCCCCAACAAGACTTTAAGAGAGTTTCTTAATATGATAAAGTCCTACAATTATGCATAAAAATTGTTCAAACATGCAAACTGTGTAAAAACCAACTACATATGACAGTTGATATTTTCCTATATAAGCTTTTCTTGTATTTAGTATGTTAAAATTTTTATGTTTGTCAGTTATTATTTACTTTGCAATGAAAAAAGAATGTGCAGATGGAATGCTACAGTCACTTCAGTGGGAATATACAGTATTTGAAAGGAACTAATGGGTAACAAATCTGGGAAAATAGGCTAAAACAAGATTTTGAAGGACTTTAAGTGCCAATTATTAATTCTTGCAAGACTTTAATCATTTATGATCTACCTTATTTTGGTATATTTCTAGGTCACCAACAAGTTTCTATAGTTACAATAGGGAAGTATTTTCATTCTCATAATACATAGATTAGTTAGATAGATAATATCTGAGATATATGCTAGATCTACATCCCTTAGACTTGAATATCTTCCCAAGTATAGGCAATAGCATCAGAATTGTTCTGTCTTCTGCAATGGCATATTGTATTTTTTTTTCATTTAGCTCTTTCCATATCCTACATATGATAACTCAAAACATCACCCTGCTGATGTCACTGATCCTTCCTTGAACATAAAACCATGGCTAACACTAGAAATGTTGATTCGTTTTTCCATTTGACTAAAGATAATTATAGGGAGAAAACAAATTAAGCTTATTATTTCATCTTATCATTACCCATTATTCAAGATACCGAAGAATAAAATTGACCCTGATTTGATATCCATCCCTGCCATTGTATAACAGCAAATTATATTGAATTAGCATCATTTATCCCATAATGTGAAACAATCCAGATTAACATTTACTGAATGAGAATGGAAAAAGGATGGTAGAAATAGTGATTTGAAAGATTTCAATTTGAGAATTTCATAGAGCATAATCATGTCCCTATTTGTCCCTATACATTATCTTGTTTCTTCCCATCCTCACCTTTATCATCTTTTAAAAATGAAATAGCTAAAATGAAGCTGATAGATCACCTTTAAAATATTACCACCTTCTGATACCAAGAAGTATCAAAGGAAATTATTTCCTAAGGATATATGCAAACTTTTAAAAATCTTTTAATAAAATATCTTGACTCCTCATCATTGCTACCTGCTATAAAGTCAGTCTAATTCAATTAAACAGGTATTTATTGAGTTCATCCTTCATTGAAAAGGATCAGTGACATCAGCAGGGTGATGTTTTGAGTTGAAAGTAAATTGCATTTAAAACAGACCTGTTCAGACTCATTAGCTTCAGTCTTTCCTCCAGAGTCATTAGAGTCCAGTGGTAAGACATAGGTCAAGACAAATGGCAATGGCCCAGGATGCAATAGGAAACCTTGGCCTCTTTAAGCTAAGGTCTTTCCCAGGTCTCAGTTTGTCTGAGGCAATCCCCATTCAGTAGTCAAAGGCCAAATAAGAATTGAAGCAAATGATGGTCCTAGTGTGTCTTTACAAAATAATCAATCTGGGAAGGGTAGACCCTCAGAATTCCTGGCTAGAACAAAAATAATTCATTTATTAAGTGCCTATGACATAGAAATGTCTATGATGTGTTACATATACTACTTGTGGTTTGTAAAGCATTAATATATATTATTTCATTTAACCCTCATAAAAACTTTGATATATGTGCTAAAAATATTATTATACACATTTTGCAGATCAGGAAGCGGAGATTCAGAGAGATGAAATATTTTGTCCCAAATCACAAAGCTAGAAAATTTTAAAGTTGGATTTAAAATCTATATCTTTCTTAATCCAAAACAAACATCTTATAATAAAATAAACATCAATGAAATGTGAAAAATAGAAAGGTTAAAGGAATCTATAATAATTGTTGATGAGATTAGCCAGGTCCTTTTGGTTTTTATTAAGGATAAAAACAATAGAAAAAGTGTAGGGATGAGGACTGTTTTCTGTAATCTTGGATTAGACCTGTATTATGACTAGTATAAGGAATTTCCAGACAGAAAAATTTCATTTACTAAAGCATATCTGAATTTACTCTGTAAATTGTAAAGTTGTAGTTACATTGGGGCCCAAGTCCAAGGTCAGTTAGCCAGTGCATATCAATGATAGCACTTGAATCTATCTCTTCATTCTATGTTAACTCTTTTCAGAGTTATTGTTGACACTTACACAGGATAATATGTGAGAAATTCTTGAGAAAAAAAGTGTTTTCTATAAGACACTATGGAATAATAGAAAGAAAAAAAGTTTTTAAACATAGAAAAATTTGTTTTACTGCAAATGGAACAATCAAAAAGATTTTGAAAAAGGAGACAGAATTAAAATGTAAAAAGAGGTAAATAAGGACAAAGCACACATAAATGACAGGAATTGGGACCTTCCTTGTCTGATTTTAACACAGCAAGCATAAATGGGGGACATATAGAAGCAACTAGGAATCTCTCACTTTTCTGAAATATCAGAAAACAGAATTTAAAAGATATTAATGTTCTCTATGTCAAATTTTTAAATATTCATGATAGTAAATTGGAAAAGTAAAATAATGAGCAATAGCAACAACATACCTAGGGATTCAACATACATATAGATATATAAGATTGCTTATTGTCTCAGGGAGGAAAGAGGGTATAGTAAGAGAATCTGGAACTAAAAACTTTAGATATATACATGCATATATATATGTATATATTTAAAATGTTTTAAAATGTAGTTATGGAAAACAAGATGTCAAAAAAGCCCCTAAGGAGATTTAAGGAGTATTAGTAAGAATGTTATTTCATTTTTCAATCTGCATTTGTTCCATTATTTAATGAAGTTCATGAAATCATTCTTAACTTTAAAAGGCAAAGAAAAAGCTATTATTAGCATGATATTTCATCTTAAGAGAAGATTCAGAAGAACTCAATGTCTTCTAATTGGATGTGGAACAGTAAACAATGACTTTTTATAAATATTATTATAGAATTTTAATTTTTTATTCTGTATTTGACAAATATGAAAATTTCTATATACAAAGAATAAGCAAAAAGGATTATGTCTGACTGAAATTTCTTATTACCTATGACTTCATATATATGTATGTATATATAAAAAGCATGTAAATATATACTTAAAATAAATAATATACATCATATAACACATTATAACACATTCTTAAGGTTCTTGCTGTCTGATCCTTTAAAGTTTGTCTGATCATTTAAAATATATTAATTTCTTTCTTTTCCTCTTCCTTTTTTGTTATTTTGGAGAAATCACTTTCACTTTCTCCTCCACTCCTAAAATTTCTCCACTCCAAACAACAATCAAAAACCCTAAATAAGTATACATAATTAAAAACAAATTTACACATTGGACATATCTTAAAAGGTATGTCTTTTTTCTGTATGTGTATTCTATTAATGTCAAAAATTGACAAGTATTTGCCTTTTGGAGTTGGGATTGGTCATTCAGGATTATTCTAAAGTTATTTTTGTTTTTATTATGTTATGATCGTTAAAAAAAATTATTCTCCTACTTCTGCTCACTTCATTTTTCACTAGTTCATTGTCTTACTAAGCTTTCCTGAATCCATCTACTCTATCATTTCTTATAGTGCAATAATAAACCATTACATCACATACATAATTTGTTCAACTGTTCTCCAATTTATTGATGCTCCCCTTTGTTTGCAATTCTTTACTACTACAAAGCTATAAATTCCTTTCCACACATAGAATATTTTCCTTTCCTTGGTTTATATGATTCCTAGTAGTGTTTTTTTCCATAAATTTTTTGATCTTTTGGATACAATATCCAGTTGCTTCCAAGAATAGTTGGAACAATTTATAACTCCACCAAGAGTGCATTAGTGGAAAGCTTCTTAAACTGTGGGTCACAACCCCATATGGGGTCACATAACTGAATGTGGAGATCATGAAAAAACTGGTAACAGAAAAATATATCAAATATTTGGCTAAGAATTAATTCTTTATGTAAAAGTAAATAAGCACATCCATCTCATTAGAATGTAAATTTGCTTTTGTCTTCAATAAATGGTAAATTTATATTTATGTGAAATAATTGTTTTAAAATAAATGTATTTATGATCTATTACCAGTAAATGTTTGATTTGTATGTTTCTTTTATATACATATATACTCAGGGTTGTGTAAAAATTTCTCAGGCAAAAAGGGGTCACAAGTGGAAATTTCAGAAACCTCTTTTCACATGTCTTGTAGCAATTGTTCTTTTCCTTTTTGTTATCTTTGCAGATCTGATGCAGATAAAGCAGAATATCAGATTTATTTTCATTTTTATTTCTGTTATTAGTAATTTGGACCTTTTAAAAAAATCTCCTTGTTTTTTCTTGATTTTTTTTTCTTTTGAGTAGCTTTTTCATGTCCTTTGACCATTTATCCAAAGGAAAAGGTTCTGTTGAAGTGCTGTACATCACTCTTTTGAACAGTTAATTATTTCAAGGAAGCATTGTGATTAAAGAATTTATGATCCAGGCTTCCATTAATTCATTGCCTTGACCTAAGCTATCAAGGTGTAGAGAGAATGGGCAAAGTTCACATCAAAGTAGAACTAAATAAAATCACTCATTTTGGGATGTTCTTTCTTCTAAGTTTTATGCAAATGCATGTATGTTATATTTGGATACATTTGGCATTTACAATAAATTCACAAGCATAACAATCTGAATCAGTGTGAGTTTCCCCATCCAGCCCTGGCCAAGATCTACCTACTTTTCTAGTTTCATTCAGTATTTTTAATATGACCAAACCTAGCAAATCATTCTTCCTTTGATCTTACATTCACAGAAAATATCTGCAGTATTTCTGAATTATGACACCATGTTGTAGTGAAAAACACACACATAGATAAATAGGCTTAGAATGTATATAATACATATTAAATACCTCAGAGAGGCACTAATAATTAGAGAATCATAATGAGTTATTACAGAAGGTATCATTTGAGTTGAGCCTTGGTACAGGTGTAAGGGTGAGGGAAAACATAAAAATGGGTAGATGGAAGGCGGAATGTGATTAAAAGGGAAGATCAAGCAGGCAAGTTTATTTGAAGTTGGGTGAAGGTATATGCAATGTACCCTAGAAAGATAGAGCAAACCACATTTTCAAGTACTAAAGTCCTCTTCCTTCAATATCCAGATCAAATACAAGCTCCCTTTGAAGTTTTTCCTGATCCACATTGAAAGAAAGCCTGTTTAATTTTTCTAGAATCTCACTTAAATTTGCATTTACCTATCAAATTCTACTTTGCTATATAATATTCTATACCTTGAATGTTATATGCTAAAATTAGAATGTTTTGTTTGTAATCTTTTTTTTCACAATAATATCTATCATAATGTATTACTCCTGACAAAACCTTAAAAGATATTAGAATTAAATTACTAGATTAAAAAGATAGGACTTAAATTGTAGACAACCAATTATTAGATAGGCTAGTACCATGATAGGAGCTATGTATATTCTGATTTGTATATTATACAGATATATGTGGATGTTTATGTAGAATAGATTAGAGGGAAAGAAACTAGCATTAAAGAAAATGTAAGCAGGAATAGGATCTGAAGTAGGATACTGGTAAAGGAAATAAATTGGTGTTCTGGATAATGAGACAGAATTAATAGGACTTAATTTTGTAATTATAGAAAATTAGGGGAAAGGTCAGATTTTAAAATATGTCCAATGTTTGAAGTATAATCTGTGTGAGAACAGAGATATTAAAAAGATATATAGAAAGAGGAACTTCTTTTTGTAGTAGAAATTGATAGATTTACTTTAAGAAATGAATAAATGAAATATTGTTGGGATATTTAAAGAAAAAAAACAGCAGACAGTTGGAAATATGGATCTAGATATTAGAAGAAAATTTGGAGCTATAGATTTAGATTTGGGAGTCATCAGAGCAGAGATTATAGTTAAGTTTGCATAGTGATTATAATCACTGGAGGATATAATAATAGCTAGAATTTATATAGTGCCTACTATGTGCCAGGGTCTGAACTAAGGACTATACAAATATTATCTCATTTGATCTTTACAATATTCCTGGAATTAGCAATCTGAGGCAAATAGAAGTTAAGTGATTTGCCTAAGGTCACATAACTGTGTGTGTATGAGACCAAATTTGATATGATTTCTTATTGACAGTATGCCCAACAGTTTATCTATTATGCTAGCTAGATGCTTTATGAAAACAATGAAGGGAAAAGGAAAAAAAAAGGAGGATAAGAAGGCTAGTTGGGGTTGGACGATTTTGGAATTTATAGTTCAGGATAAGGAGAAAGAAAATATGTAAGTTAACAGAAAGAATGATCAGAGAAGTTGCTGTCTAGTCAAGGAAGGGTATTGCAGTCAACTTCATCATATCCTACAAAGAAGTAAAAAATGATGAAGAATATGGAAAAATACCAGATTGGTCAACTGAAAGCAAGAGATATTATTGGTGACTTTTAATAGTATGATTTCAGGCATATAATTTGATAGGAAGTCAGATTGGAAGGGGTTAAAGTGAATGGGTACTCTTTCAAGAAGTTGACCTATGAATAGAAGGGGAAAAATAGAATAAGTTTTAAGATTAACAGTTGCATTTTTTGAGAGTAGGGAATACTTCAGAATATTTATTGTCTGAGAGATAGCGTCTGATAGAGAGAAAGAGACTGAAATTGAAGAGCAGATAGAAGAGGATGGTTGGAGTATAATCCTGGATGGGACCAAAACTTGACTTTGGTGAGTAAGAAAGGTTTTGTTTCCTTGGAAGAAGGAAACCAGAGGAGAAAAGAGAAATAGTGGATTGGCAAGAAGGAAAAGCAAATGAGATCATGATGAATAACCTGGAGTTTTTTTTTTTACATAAAAGATGAGATCATCTCTTATAGTAGAAGTAAAAATGAATTTGGAAATGAAGTATCTAGATGCAAATCTATTACATATTAGTTTTGACCTTAAGCCAAGTTACTTCTCTAAGGAAAATGAATCCTCTCTGTAAAAATGATGGATTTAGATTAGAAGAATAGTATTCAATAATGAGATCTATTGAAATTAAATAAGAAGGGAGAGGATTGAGATTTTGAGTACAATGGAGAAAGTTTGACAATATGATAAAGAGTAAAAAATGAATTAATAGTTCTGATGTTGTAGAGCACATGTATAACCTCTGCTGTATAGGCAGAATCTTGCATATTTCTTGAGATAAGGAGTTCTGAGCTATAGGAAGAATAAAGCAAATCAGATGTCTTCCCTACATCTGGGACCAATACAGTGAGCCTTTAGCATGGAGTGCTGTTAAGCTGCCCTAGGAAGGATAAACCAACCTATCAGAAATGGAGTATATTAAAGTTTGAGTGTTGATGATCAGTGAAATCAGGCCATTTAGTGAAGTGGCTCCAGCAATTTCAGCCTAAGTGAGATGAGACCTAATATTGATAGACAGACAGACAAACAAACAGATAGATAGATAAATGATAGACAATAAAATAGATTAAATAAATTGATAAATGAATGAATACATTCTTTGCTTTTTTTAACTAGAAGACCTACTACTAAATGGAAGATTCAGAAATTTCATTATTCAAATTTTTTTTAAATCTTTGCTTCCCTCCCTATATCTTCCATTCATCCTTTTTAGTGCTAACTCTTTCCTAGTAACTATTGCCCTTCAGATGTACTCTAATATCAGGAGGTTCTTACTTGACTGTCTAAATGGCCAACAGTCCCAGACATTTCTCAGCTTTACAATGAAAATTTAATCAATAATAGTTCTCATTTCCTCAGTACTTTTTAGGTGAGGAATGTAATAAAGGAGTAGTAACTGAAAATGTTTCTTTGCTTTATAACAGAAAATTCATCCCTCAGGAGATAATGTGTGGACAGCATTTTAAACAGCATAGTAGGCCTAAGAGGAGCAGTTTTACAGAAAGGGGACCTGACCAGGTCTGTCAAGTCAAATACAGAACTGTCTACTTTGCCCAGACATAAGGTCAGAACTGCCTATTTTAGAGTTATTCATGTCCCAGTTTAAAATATGAAGCATAATATTAGGTCAACTCTGATAATGGTATTAAATATTCATCAACTTAGTTATAAATGTTAACCTCTTTGAGGTAAATGTCCTCTTCATGAGGTGAATATTTCACTCCATAATGGAAGTTACATAATGCCATAAGAAGCAATAATGAAGCACAAAAGTCTTCACTATAGTTACAGGTAACAATACCTACCTTGATCCATTTCCATCCATATTCCCTTCCTGGTGATGGGACTTGGTAGCTAAATTCTCATAAAATGTAAGGATCATATTTAATCTGTCATAATGTAACATTTCTAGCAATGGGAACCCAAATCACTTACTGAGATAATAAGCAGAACTGAACAATATACAAAACATGTTTGTTATGGTGACTTTTCTTAGCAGAAATAATTAAGTTTTACTTTAATGTACATTTTTTTCCATCATAAATTAAATTAAAAGGAAAGAGAGGATTTGATAGATATGCATGTTGTAATACTCAAAATAAATTGTAAACAGGAAAGTATTTGAGAAATTAACTTAGAGAGAAAATATGGGGACAAAACTATTAAAATAGTGAAAGAAAATGTCTTAAATACTGCAGTTCAAGGGTTCCAACCTGAGGTATATGTACATTAAGGGGATATCTGAAATGTGTTCAGGTGGCATGGAGAGAATTGACTTAACTATGTTTTAAAATTTACTAAAATTCATTTTTTGCACTTAACAACTTTATAACACTAAAAACATTTTTATGAATGAAGTTTCCTTTATGAAAACTAATATTTATTTTATAAATGTATGTGGAACATAGTTTAAAATTTAGTTAAATTATTTTATTTTTATATTGGTTAGGAAAATAATTCTAGATAGGAAAATATTGGGAACTACTTGTAATTCTTTATAGGTCAAAGAAGATTATTTTTTAATAGTGACTCCTTTTAGTAAACCCCAAGAAGAAAGCAAAGCTTAGAAATAACCATCTGTATCATTATTATTATTTGCTTTTTTGCTGAGGCAATTGAGATTAAGTGACTTGCCCAGGGTCACACATCTAGGGAATGTTAAGTGTCTGAGGTCAGATTTGAACTCAGGTCTTCCTGACTTCAGGGCTGGTACTCTATCCACTGTGCCACCTAGCTGCCCCATCATCTGTATCACTATTAAAGCAAAGTATATTGAGAATTACTTTTTTCTTAATTTTTAAAAGGGCATTTTATCAAATGTTAATAAGTACAACTATAGGAAATATTTGCCCATAAAATACTCTGATAGTCAAATATAATTTATGAAGTACCTACTATTTGCTAGACACTGTTCTACACACTAAGATTAAATAAGGGAAAAACTATATATTGTCTTCAAATAGTTCACATGCCATGGAGGAGATAACATACAAATAACAATGTACATACAAGATACATTCAATGTAAATGGAAGAAACAAACCATAACTTTACTCCTGTAATAAAATTAGTTTTCCTAACATGTTTTCTGATGCTTTTGTTACCATTAAATTCTAGAGCTAACTTTCACATAACTTTGTGGAATGTGAGGAGCATTACTTACCTTCATAATATACTTTAAACCCATGGGCACTCACTGCAAAATCACTGGTCAAGCGTAGTGAGAAGACAGACTTGGTACTTGTCACAGGTGGAGGGAGATGGAATCCTGTTAACCTAAAAAAAAGCAATTCAAATTTGTGGTTAAACACCATATAAATATAGTTCAAAAGCTATTAAGCTTTTTATTATTAAGTAGTCCAAAAAACTTTGGCACTTTGGCATTTAAGTGCCAAAATTGATCTCTAGATGTTTGACTCTCTATGTCCTGAAGAGAATGCTACCTTTTCTGAGAAAACATGTCCTATGCAGTTTTCAGTAGGGCTGTGTCATGGCCTATGTATAATATTCTGGCCATATTTGTCAAGTTCTGTCAAGGTCTCCAACACTTCCATGGATTATTTATACTCTTTTAGCATCAATTTCTTCATCTCTAATGCAAATGACTTAATTTGTGATGGATTAGAAGGGGGAATACAGAAGGAAAGTAGCAATTAGGGTACTATTTAAAAAACTATTGTAATAATTCAGGCAAAGTAGAAATGAGTTATTTATCAAATTTAATCAAACCATTCATCAGCTGATTAGAATCTCATCAGACACTGTGAACTCAATAAATTGGAGGGGTTGTTTTGATATAATAAGTATGGATGTTTAGATAGGAAATCTAGGGTTTCTTTTTATATTCAAAAGAATTTTTTTGCATCTTATAAGCTTGTTTTGCATTTGTAGTCACAATCCAATTCATTCTAAATTAATAAGCACTAATTTTCCAGGGATACAAAAGCAAAAATGAACGGTTGTCTCTGTCCTCAAGGGGCTTACTCATTGGCAATTTGATATTAGTAAAATAAGTATAGAATTAAATATTTGTTAACAAAAATTAAAATGAATGAGGGGGGGAATGGTAGGTGTTACTGTGTTTGTTTGTTTGTGGGGAAGTGAAGGACCAGATATTGCTGATGAAATAGAAAAAACAATGATTGATTTTCCTTTAGGTAATGATTGTACAAAGTATTTCAAATACATCTGTTTTTTTCTTTTTAGAATAGAAAAAATACACCCAAATGTATGATGATATTTTAAATTTTACTTTGATAGTTTACATATATAAACACTATGTGGTTTTTAAGACAATTTTAACAAATTTCCCATTGCTATTAAACAGGTTCAATGTCATTCTTTTATTATCATGTAAATCTACAATTCTCAGAATCATGAACACGCATGTATTTTTAAAGGGCATAATTGTGCAAGTCAGCATTATAGGGACAATATCTATTATAGCACTGAGGACATACTTAGCATTCATTGAGCCAGACTATCATTAAGTTTCATCCTGGGTATAAGACTGGCACTTTTAGGACACTCATTAACCCTGAGATGATAGGACAATTTATTTTATGCATTACTATACAGTGCACTAAATGATATCTTAGTGGCCTGAAAAGTTACTGTTCTCCCCTGCCCCAGTACATGGCGACCTTGCCCTCTTAACTTTAGTCAGCAAAAAAGATAATATGATCTTGTGCCACATTAAGAGAGGCCTCGCTTCCAGGAAAATGAAATAATCCTGCTGCACTCTGTCATCATCAGATTACAAATGAAATACTATGTTCAATTCTGGATACCGAATTGAAGTCTACAAGTGACACTGGCTGAGAAGCTAGAGAACAGCTATAGAATGAATGGCAAAGAGACTGGCAAAAGACCCTGGCTCCTTGGCTCAAGTGCCAGCTTGCCAGCCATAGTGAGCCTTCCCATACTTTCTCTGTACTTTATTCCTTTCATCTGAAACAAGCCTAATCCAATAAATTTAATTCAAATTGACAAAGCATTTGCTTTGTTCAAGTTGCTTCACCAGATGCTGGTGGTATAAGTACAAAACCAAAACAAAACATCACAATTTAAAACAAGAACAGTCCCTACCACCAAAGAGCTTGCATGATTATTAGGGGAATAAACTATATAAGTTAGATAAGAATATAAGCAATCTTTTGAGGAAAAAAACATTAATAATTAGGGGGATCAGAAAAAGGATTTTATAAGATGTTATATGAATTGAATTCTCTTTGAAAATAGGAATTCTAAAAGGCAGAGGTGAAAAGGAGCAAATTCTGAGCATTGGAAATAATGTTTCTATAATGGCGATGAAAGAACCATTTTAGTTGGCCTGTAGTTGATGAATATTTTTTACTTCTACAATTCATGATGAGTGTCTATTAAGACAGCAGGGTTCCCAAGGGACAGGTTTTTATCATGTTATTTTATCCTCCTGATTAAGAACTGATGATACAGAATCAAGGAAACAGAACTAAGAAAATGATTTATACTATGACAAAAATACTAAAGACAACTTAGAAAGAATTAGAAATTCTGATCATCATAATATAAAACACAATTCCAGAAGACTAATGGTGAACATGTCACCTACCTCCTAATATAAAAGTGAACAACAAAAAAGTGCAACATAACGCACATTTTCATGGATATGGGCAATGTAGAAATTTATTTTGTATGACTATGTATTTATAGCAGTTTCTCCTTTCTCCCTTCAATTGTGGAGAGGAGGCTCAGTTTAACTTTAAAATGAGTTCTAGAGAGGTGCTTCCCCCTCCTAAGGATTATAGGGATAATTAGAATCTAAGATGTGGCTGACTCAGTTATTCCCTAATTAACAATCCCATGTGCTATACACTATAAAATGTTGCCTTTCTTACTGTCATCATACTTTTCCAGTCTTATTTGATATTATTCCCTTTCATTTGTTCTAAGTTGCAGTCAAAACAAACTAACCCCTGTTCCCAAAATTCATTATTCAATCTCCTATCTCTTGAATTCTCATAAAATTTTCCTTATGCCTAGAATGTATTCTCTTTTCTACTTTTTTAGAATCTTGTCCTTCAGTTAAGGTCCAGCTAAAGAATCACTTCTTTATGAAAACTTTTCCTACCCTGCTTCCTCCCAGTTCTAAATCTAATCTGTCCTTTTATACTTCATGCACTTCTTATTTTTCACTCTGCGTATATTTCTCCTCTCATATGTGGTATCTCAAGAAAAGGTAGCCAGGATATTTGATTATACTCAGGCCTTTTCATTTTTCATTGTGTGTGTGCATGTATACTTGCACATGTGTGTAATAGATTAGAGAGGTATGACTTTTACTAGTCAGCTAGAAGACAAATTAATTCAAAATAAAAGCATTTGATAAAATAGCACAGTGATACTTCCTTCATTAATGTAGGGTATACTTTTTCAAAATTGCAAACACTATCAATGGGAAGACTAGATATATCTAGTGAACATGTGTGGTTGGGGATATATGTAGCTTTAATTATCCATATCACCCTAATTCATTAATGATTAAGTGACTTGAGAAACCTTCCATCTTTAAGATTCTATTATGCCATCAAAGATAAGGTATTATAGGATTGCTTTAAATATGTAGTACCATATCCCTAAGCCTTGAGCCTCACTAAATGATATTCTATATATCTTTTCATCCCCCCACAATCAGTTATGAAATTATTTGAGGACTAAGAATGCTACATTTTTTTCTGTACTCCCTAAATCTAGCTTTTGTATTTAGCACATAATAACTGTTTCTTGAGTTGAGATAGCATACTGACAGCATGAATTCTTAGAATTTTGTAGTTTTGAAGGGATGATTAAATGCGATCACACTTAGTAGTTTGGATTTATATTTACTAAGTCCTAAAAGTGCCCTTTTCCCCCTTCCATATGGAAAACATACTCTTTTGACCAGAATATAACTAAATTAATTTGCCATAAATGCATCAACAAAAGCAAGAGAAATTAGATTAGAGAATATAATTTTTAGCCAAACAAGTATAGTCTAAAGAAAATGAGAAAAATAAAATAATTTTGGTTTAACTACTGCTCATGGTGATTAGCATTTAGAAGTAGTGATCAATAATTTTGGTGTTAAAATTATGATTGTTAAAAACATTCTAATAAAGCAAACAGTTAATTCTTTGCATGAAATGAAAGAAGACACTGAATAACATTAGATGATACCATTGAATTCAAATGATATTAACTGTGCCAGTGGTCTCAATAGTATTCTGATGGAAACATAATTGACTCATAATAATAAAGTTAATACCTACTAAATCTTTACTTTATGTGTATCCAATAATTTTAAAATATCTCATTAATTAAATTTGAAAAATATGATTGTATTAGTCATTTTACTACATATTTAAAGCAATCCTATAATACCTTATCTTTGATGGCATAATAGAATCTTAAAGATGGAAGGTTTCTCAAGTCACTTAATCATTAATGAAATATATATTGAATGTTGTTGTTTATAGTGCTCTGTGTTAGATTCTAAAATGGAAGGATGTCTTTTATTATTAAATTATTTAAATATGATTTTCAAATATATTATGTTCAAATACCGGACTACTTATTGGTTATACATGGTACATATCCTGTAGCATGCTGCTTCAATGCCCTTGTCAGGATTATCTGTGCTGATAAATATTCTTTTCTTATTTTTTCCATGAAAAATCCTATTCATTTTTTATCACTTACTTCATATGCAATCTCTTCCCTAATATGAAACCTAACTCCCTCTTTCCCGAGTTAGTAATGATTTTATCTCAATTAGGGCTAACTTTCTTTTTCTATTATTTTTGCATCATACATCATTTTTTATTAGTAATACAGGTAGCATTTATAGGTAATGAGCTTTATGAAGATTCTCATTTTATTCTCAAAACAACAGTGGAGAAAGATGCTATTATTATCCTTCTGTAGATGAGAAAATTGAGGAACAGAGATGTTAAATGATTTGCCCCATTATTGCAAACCTAAAATCTGATGACAGATTTGAACTTCGGCATTCCTAATTCTAGGTCCAGCACACTATTTTGCTGCATAACTTTACAGTAGTGTCATATAATATTACTAGATTGTAAGTTATACAATATTAAGAGTCAATGAACATAATCACTGGAGAATCTAATATATGCTCAGATGAAAAGAAGAAATTATAGCTTTTGGTCTTAAGAGGATAATGATTCAATTCTAACACTATGTTTATTTTGATTCTGTTGGCACTTTTCCTCCTTTGTTCTTCTAGGTAAAGTATTCTCAATCCCCTTTCAATGTCGTGGACCCTTGCAGTAATCTGGTGAATCTTACAGATCCCTTTTCAGCATTACATTTTTTATTAAAGCTTTTTATTTTCAAAACATATGCATGGATAATTTTCAACATTCACCCCTGCAATACCTTATATTCCAATTTTTCCCTCACTTCCCCCATACGCCTAGATGTCTAATAATTCAATATATGTTAAACATGTACAATTCTTCTATACCTATTTCCACAATTATAATGCTGCATAACAAATATCAGGTCAAAAAGGAAAAAAAAAATGAGAAAGAAAACAAAATTCAAGCAAAGCACAGCAAAAAGAAAGAAAGAAAGAAAGAAAGAAAGAAAGAAAGAAAGAAAGAAAGAAAGAAAGAAAGAAAGAAAGAAAGAAAGAAAGAAA
>JAJPUD010001958.1:328779-370163 GCA_023553655.1 Myrmecobius fasciatus
GAGAGAGAGAGAGAGAGAGAGAGAGAGAGAGAGAGAGAGAGAGAGAGGCAAAGACAGAGAAAGAGACAGAGAGACACAGTTACCAAACTATTCAAATGGTCAGTGGGTTTCAATAGTGATCCTATGATCTTAATTCTTAGGAAAATTCTAGAAGAGAATGACAATACTAGGGATTATAGGGAAAAGACATAGAAGGCAAAGAAAAATCAGTATAGCTTATCTCTAAAGTTATGATTCCATATCTTGTGTAATGGTTCATTCAGAGATAATGATGATCATACTATGGCTACCATATATAATACTCCAAAGACATCCAGGTGGTGAAGTAGATAAAGCACTGAACTTAGAATCAGGAAGATTTATCTTTATAAATTTTTAATTAACATTAACATTAATTAGTTTTGTGACCCTGGATAAATCACTTAAACCTGTTTGCCATAGTTCGTCAATTGTAAAATAAGTTGAAGAAGAAAATTGAAACCATTCTAATACTTTTGTCATCAAAAGCCCATGGAATCATGAAGAGTCAGATATGATTGAAATGACTAAACAAGAATATTTCATACTGCCAAAAAATCATCCATCAACCTAATGAAAAACTCATTCATTGGAAGATAAATATAGGTATAAGATACTAGTCAAAAGGTTAAAAGCAATAATCGAGGGACTTTGTAGACTCAGGAACTCTGTGCCACAGTCTCTAAAACTAAGTTTATATACTTATGTGTACCATGAGAATAAAGATATATGAGAATACATGAGAATAAATATAACTCAAACTGACCCATGTCTGCTCCATACTTTCTTTGTTGGAGCCCCATTAAAACTCTGGGAATATAGTGAAATTTAATCCATCATTGTTTTGGCTCCCTACAATAGCCTCATTAAGAAAAAGTCATATCAGACTAAACTCATTTCCCTTTTTAATTTGTATTGTTTGGATTCTGATACTGAATTTATAGAACAGGGAAATGTGAAAAATTTAATTTGCCTGGTTTTATGCAAGGGATCTAATAAAATGCCTCAAACTATTATTGGGGGGGGGAAGATAAAGTGCTATAGGCTCGACAATAAAACAAATAGAAGGACCAATCATTTATTGAATGGCCAGATACAAAGAGTAGTTTTTAATGCTTTAATATCAAATTTATATGTGAGCTCCATTATCTAGAGATCCCAGGAGTTTGGGATATATGCTTGTCCTTTACCATTTTTGTTGTTAAATTAATGAAGTGGATAAAAGTATAGATGACATGTTCATAATGTAATTTTGTTTTACATTTTGGAAGACATAGCTACCTTCAAGTAATTAAGAGGAGATAGAAAAATTCACTGTATTCTGCTCTTGACTTTCTTCAGACCACATTTAGAGTATTCGGTTCAATTTTTGGTACTATAATCTAAAAGGGGTGTTGAAAAAGTAGGATAACTAGGATAAAGTAGGGCCATAAGATTTTGAAATATGAGGATCAGATGAAAGAATTACAGATAATTAGTCTAGAAAAGACTGGGCAAAAGGGAAATGATGAATGGCTACCATGTGCCATGTGGAAGAGGGATTAAAATGTTAATCCCAGAAAACAGAACTAAGAAAAAAAGGTGGAGGCAAACTTTAGTTTTGATGTTGGTAAAATTTGAGCTATGCACAAGTGTTACAGAATGCTTTAAGAGGTAGTGGTTTCAGAGCCTTTAGTTGTGTGGTGGATAGAGCATCAGCCCTGAAGTCAGGAGGACCTGAGTTCAAATCTGCCCTCACACACTTAACACTTCCTAGCTGTGTGACCCTGGGCAATTCACTTGACCCCAATTGCCTCAGAGAAAAAAAAAAGAGGTAGTGGTTTCCTTCCCATTGTAGATCTTTAAAAAGAGGTTTTATGACAAATTATATGGTAGGTTAGGAGGAGTAATTTTTAAAGATGATTGGTGAGTTCCCTTCCAACTGTAAAATTCTGCAATTCTGTGATCTTTATGTATTAGGTTCCCAGGTATGTCTTCCCAATCTCTCACCAAAATTTCAGTCCCACCTGGATATGCCATACATATATCAAATTCAACATGTCTTAGTTAGGCCTCAATATAATTTTATCTAAATTTAGTTTGTTTCCCACTAAAGCTTATTTACATATCTTTTCTTCCTCTTTTTGTTCAGCCACAAATTTCCCCAATATTCATAGCCAGATAACATAAATACTTTATGTTTACAAATATTCATTTTTTTCTAATGTGTATCAGTGGGTTTCATTGGTATAATGAAGTTGGGGAGAAGGGAAGAATTCCCTTTGCAAGTACAAAAAGGAAGTGGTTCTAATATTTATGAATGAGGTCATTTGTATTATATTGGTCAAATATATTCATGGATTAGACTGCATTGGATTTTATTGATTTGGATTGCATTGCATTATATTGTACCATATCACATTTTATTGAATTAAAATAAATATATCCTAATTAAATGACGACTATGTGCAAGAGAAATGATTATTCTCTTTCATGTTAAGAGGCAATTATTAAATGAGGGAAACCCCAGGTTTTTTTTTTGTTTGTTTTGTTTTGTTTTGTTTTGTTTTGTTTTGTTTGTTTTGCCTGTTTCTTAATCACTGACTGGTTTTTATCTCAGTCAAATTGAGACCTATTAAAGACCTTAACTTAAAAAGGCCAAGTTTTTCACCTGTTGCCAGGACCATTTCCACTTCTCTTAATCTATATTTTGCCATTGAATTGAGGTGACTCTGGAAGAGAAAATGAGGCTGATGACTTTGCACAGCCCTCTCTCACTTAAATCCAATTCACTTGCATAACATATAACCACTTCTCTGATGTCATAGTGTCATAGTCCTCTTTGAGAATGAAGGACAAACAATAACAACAGTTTATCTAGCCAAGGTTGACATGATGTCACTCTCAATCCTCATTGTAGTGAGCTCACTTCTCTTTGTGAGAAGTGAGCTCTCATTAATTGTTAACCAGAGTTGTTTGCCATTTTTGGGAAAACTCCTCATTAAAAGACCTTATGAGCTGTGAACCTAGTGTCATCATTGCCTTTGTCATTTGAGAATGTCTCTAATCCTTTTATTAAAAAGCTGGCATTATTAACAAAATCACTAAATTACCCAGAAATTATGTCTTTCCAACTTTTAAAATCCAATATGTACAAAACACATGGGTTAAAAACTTTAAAACATCTCTATTCTCAAGGGGCATATGTTCAACTGGTGAACAATAATATGCGAGTATATAATAATTATACAAAGTATATAATAATTATATTAAAAATATATATAAGTATATAACAGTTATACAAATGTAATATATAATATTACTATATTGCATGTTTTATATATATAAGTATATAATATTTATACAAATAAATAAAATAAATTTATACTTGTTTAAAATATCAATCAAAGTTAGTTAACTCTAGGCAAATAAGAAAATTCTGCCTATAGGAGGTAGAACAAGGAGCTTGGTATTTCAAGAGATTTATGTAAAGAGGAATAGGGGATGGGGGTTAAGGATTGAAGAGGAGAAATTCTGAGAAAAAGAAAAGAGGTGTGAGATAGAATATAGGTTTGGAGAACATAAAGAAGCTAGTTTTTTGTAGAAGGTTAGGTGAAGGGAAGCAAAATAAAATAAGTCTGGAAAGGTTAACTGGGGAAATACTATGTAAGACCTAAGTGTCAAACAAAGGAAGATATATTTTATCCTAGTGACAACAGGGAACAACTAAAGCTTTTTGGACCAGAGTGATGTGATCAGAATAATATATAGTGTATATTGATCTTTTAGAAAATTAAAACATGTTTCTTGATTAGTCATTTCAACAGTCTCCTGTGTAAAAATTTTAAAGAGGCACAAATAAGTGACAATAGATCTACTAGGCAAGGAAACGTTGATTTGCTATTATAGTGTTGGAGAAGATTGGTGGTATCTCAAAAGACATAAAGGTTGCTTTTTTGAAAGATGTGACAATCAACCTTTAACTGCAAACCAAATAAGCATTTGTCTAAGAAAGAGGAAGTCACAGAATTAAATTAGAGCAATCTCTTTTAAACTTCTAACTTAAGCTGATGGAAATAGTCCTGTTCTGTCATGCCAAAATGCATCTCCATAAACTGTTGATAACAGAAAATATTGTTGTAAAGGAGCCAATAACATGATTACACTGCCAGCTTTTAGTTCAAGTGCGCTTACACAGTTAAGACTGAAGCTATTGAGAGGAAAAGAAGCAGAAATTTATGACATACGTTTTAACATTTAGTATCTGCTTTTTCCAATATAAAAATGTTCTTTTGAAAAGACAGTCTCCCCTAAACTACCTCCCACACCGTCAAGTTCAAAGTTATTTTAGATAAAACTCTAGTGATTTTAAAATATGTAACTAGAACTCATCATACACTATCATTGGGGATGTGAGAGAAGTGAGGAAAGAAGAATGAACATTTGTCAATGCAAATGGTCAGAGATTATTCATAAAATCCTTTTATTATGTGGGGAAGGAGAGACCAGACATATGATTTCATTATTATAAGGAGTAATCATTGATAACTTCTTTTTTTAATGCAGATAGACACTTTTTCTGAATTTACTGTAATAAGGGAGCTGCCTGAAGCACAAAGACATTAAACAATTTACCCACAGTTAATACTGCCTGTTTATATTAGAGGAAGGATCTGAATCCAGGTCTTTCTAACTGGAAAGAAAACTCTTTACCCATTATTCCATGCTTCTTCTCACACAGACAGAACACATGTATTGAATAAAAAGATACATAGACAAATATAAAAGAAATTTTTGCTATATAGTCTGAAAACCCATTCAATAACAGTAGATGATTCTTGGTCTAAAATCAGAAAGAAAATAAATCCAGTCTTAGAAACTACTATCTATATGACCCTGGATAAGTCACTTACCTGTTATTACCAATTTTTCCTCTATAAAAATAGGAATATTCACAGTGCCTACTTCCCAGGATTGTTTTGAAGAACAAATAAGATAAATTTGTTAAAGGCTCATCATAGTATCTGAATATTTGCTTACATAAAACTACTTAGCATTATTATTATTTAAAGAAATTCAGAAAAAAAAAACTTTTTAGAATGAAAACAATTGTTCAGATGAGCAATTTTTATATATTTAAAATTGAAGCCATTTTATCTAATAATTAATAGCAATCATAAATAAATCCTTCAATTTCATAACATCCCAAGTTATGTTTTCACAGACAATTTTCTGATCACTAAGAGTTTATAATATAACATTTAGTTTATACTTGGAGATTCAAGGATCAACAAGAATGAGTATGAGTTGAAATTCATTAGATGGTATATCTGTGTTTTAAATTTTTGCATTGAGTCCTCAGTAATTTGTAATATTTTGAGAGTGGTCATAAGAATTTGGAGATATTTTCCAAGAAAGGTAATTGCATTGCATTCTGATAATATAACACAACCACAGCAAAATGCTATGTTTACACAAAACTTACAAACATTTTAAAATGGGAATTTTGGTTCTTCCTCCCCAAAACCTCACATATTCAAGTTCATCTTCAGTAATATCCATTTTTCACATAAAACTCATTTCATTCCATTTTTGCTTTTGTGAACTTACACTCCAGGTTTTAACTGATTGGCTACTGGGTTGGGAACATGAATATAAAAGGGATACAAACCTATATGTATGGTACACAAAGCTTCCAGATACCTAAATATCGCGATTAGTCTACCTGTATTAAAACATCTAGTTCTTAAGATAATAGTATACTCAAGCTTCAAAAAGTAATTGCAACATGGTAAGCAAGTCCATTATATTAGCTTTCCAGAAAGGTTTACACACAGAAATATTAACAACCTTGTGAGTATTTTGCTACGGCTATTGGGGAATGACTGATGAGAGAAGAGTAGGCACATTCTTTTTAATTAACAAAATTGAGTCAATGTCTCTGTATTGACAGTCATTTTTGCCAATAAACTTATTTAAAAAACCAATTTAATGAAGAGATAAGAACCAATTGGCATTGGTACATTTATATGATATGCAAACAAATGTTAATGTGTTTGAAAAATTGAGTTAAATAGGATAAACATTTCATAGTCAATACTGCTTAACAAACTTTCTATTCATAATTCCAAGATCAAATTATAGCTAAATAATGATTCATTCTAAATCTTGGGTTCACCAATTCTAGCACTATATCTGTATTAGGGCAAGTTGATTTCTCTAATAATCTAGGGATAACATTTACTATAAAATGAGTTTACTACATAAATTTAGGAGCATGAAAGCGATCTGAAATCCTAACTTTATAATTTAATTTAAAGAGCTCTGGAAAAGAGATTAATTTAAACTCACATGAACTAAGGTTTTCAACTAATGTGATAAAAAATAACCTTCTTATTAAGTGAATATTACATGGAAATATTAAGGACAGGTTAAAAAAAGTTTATAAAAGAGTTCTTCCTTCTCAACGTTTGCAGTCTAATAGATAGTGAACTAACTCAGTAATGTACAGTATTACAAGATAAATGTATTAGTAACAAAAGGAAAGGCTTCCTGAAAGAAGTGCTATTTGAGTCAAGCTTTAAAGCATAGGGAGAAATTTACCAGCTAAAGAAGAGCATTTCAGTCATAGAGACAGTGTGAACCAAAGCCTTACTGTATGTTTACCTTTCAGAGAATTTAATTGCCCTAGCATCATGCTTTGAATCTCTGGGATGGCTAGAGAAAAGTTTTTGACTAGTTTAAATGTCATTTTTTTTCTTTCAGTTGTAAATTCTTGATAGCATCTCCTACAGTGATTTACTACTCCATGACTAGACCACCATGGAAAGGTGAAACTTGACAAAATCTCTTTCTTTACCTTTAGAGACTTCTAGGCTCAACCACTTGGATTAAGAAATTTGTTCCCTCTCCCTCCTTCTTTCTTCTCCCTCTGCCCTACCAGTGTTTACTAGTATTGGTGATAATTAATAAATCACTTGTTCTCTAAGTATAAGCCACCTCCCCTCTGTAAAGTTCCACAGCTTTCCATTTTCTCATTCTCATTATCCTCAGATCTATTCCTCTCTTATCTCATTCCAGCTCTTCTCTTCCTCTGTATCTTCTGGAACTCATCCTTTCATTTAAGACCTTTTCCTCTCTGGTTCTTTCTATCAATTCATACAGAACTCTCTACTCCCTGGATACTATTATATTCTAGACTCTAATACTAGTTATGCTTTCACCTGTTCCCATTAGCCATAGGCATATGATTCTCCTTTTGTTACCATTACTCAGAATCTCTCCTACTTTCATGCCATTCAAATTTAACACTCATTCTAGAGCTTATTAGTAGCTATATATTAGCCCCCAGGATATTTTCTATATTTTTTTCAGTGAGTTCATTGTTTGACTTACTACTTTTCTTCTATCACAAACACTATACTTCCATTAGAAGTCTTCTAACTTCTTAATTCCTCAATTTCATCAACTCTTATAATTTATGAACATGTTGAAGGCTCATTTTTCTGAGAAAAAAATCTAATTAGATCCAACTATTGCTTCAAGATATCCTATATCTTTCTCCTTTTCATAAACTAGAAAAAGCTGACTCTGTCTCTCCACTTCCTACCCTCCCCCTCCAGCAAGGTAGCACAATGGATAAGGCACAGTTCTTGGAATCAGGAAAATTCATCTTCCTGAGTTCAAATCTGACTTTAGATACTTACTAGTTGTGTGTACCTGCCCAAGTCTCTTCACCCTGTTCAATTCAGATTCCTCAACTGTAAAATGAACTGGAGAAGAAAGCAGCAAATCACTCCAGTATCTTTTTCAAGAAAATCCCAAGAAGCCTTCATGGAGAGTAGAACATGACTAAAAATGACTGAACAACAATCCCCCATTCTCTGGATTTCTCTAATTTATTTTCTAACCCTTGACAATCTATAGTTTAACCTCTTTATTCAGCTGAACCTATTCTCTTCAAAGTATCCAATAATCTTAATTTACAAATCTGATGGTGTTTTTCTTAGCCTTTACCTCTTTTAATTTCCTTGCAGCACATGGTAGTGTTGACTATCCTTTCTTTATTGGATATTTTCTACTCTTTAAGTATTTATAACACTGTTCTCTCTTGGTTCTCCTTTTATGTTTTATGACTTTTCAGTGTTCCATATTAAGCCTTTTCTTTGCCCAAGGAACTCTTATTGATTGTTTTATTGATTTGTATACATTGAAAATTTAACACATGCTATTGACTTACTAGTATTCTTCCTTTAATAATATGATAAACTCAATGAGGCATATCTGTCTTATGTACCAAGTTGTCACTTCTTTTTTAATTGTAATTAGTCATTTTCTGGAATGCCTCTTTCTTCTCTAGCTTCCTTTAAGTTTTAATTAAAATTTTGTCTTCCATAGGAAGCCTTTCCCAAACACTTAATTCTAGTGCCTTCCCTCTCATTTCCTATTTATCTTGTATATAACTTTTTGCTTACTTCTCTTTCCCATTAGATTGTGAGCTTGTTGAAGGCAGGAACCATTTTTTACCTCATCAGTGCTTAACACAATACCTGTAACTTAGTGGGTGCTTAATAAATATTTTATAAATATTTATAGACTGAGTAGTAGTAGTAGTAGTAGTAGTAGTAGTAGTAGTAATAGTAGTAGTAAAAGTAGTAGTAGTAATAGTAGTAAAAAAGTAGATTGAGTAGTAGTAGTAGTAGTAGTAGTAGTAGTAGTAGTAGTAGTAGTAGTAGTAGTAATAGTAGTAGTGGTAGTAGTGGTGGTAGTGGTGGTAGTGGTGGTGATGGTAGTGGTGGTGATGGTGTTGCTATAGAGGTATCATGATATGTATGGAATAAAAGGGGGAAGGCAAAATCAAAATAGGATTAAATGACTTTGAAGAATTGTTTGATTACCAAGAAAAAGTTGACCTGTCTCCTCATTGTAAAATGGGGATAACAATAATAATATTAACTATGTGAGTGATGCAGTGTATAAATATTAAATCACTTTGTAGTTGTGTGTATATTTTCATTATGCTTTCTGAAAGCTAGCATTTCATTGTGGAAAGAAAATAGCCACAGTGGCCAGGAAGATGTGGGTTTAAGTCCTACTTTTTAACACCCACTGGCATTGTATTCCTGAGAATATCAATTATCCTCTCAGTTATATAGATAAATCTCTACAATTAGAAGTTTCAGGAAAAATGTCAATCTAAATTAATAAGGGAAATTTCCTTTTTTGGAAAATACCTATACTAATGTAACCACAGGTACACTCCTTATCACTTCTATTTTTTTCCACAGAGTTCATAGGCCTAGCATAATGTTTTGGACATAGTAGATGTTCAACAAATACTTATTAAATGGATTCATTTAAATATACCACAATGGTTATGTTACAATTATATCATAATGAAATTCTTTCCCCCACAGTCATAATAACTATATGAGAACATAAGCAATATTCACTACTTGCCCCCTTGAGTATTCCATTTCTGATAATGGTGGGGGGAGGAAGAGCTGTAGTTAGGATGCATGTTACTTTCCCAACATGTCATCCACTCAAAGCTAAGGACATATCATAGATATCCTTAATTTCCATTAAAAACATGTTATCAAATGTGAAGTTAGGCAACCTTTATTTTGAAAACTATAATTTAACTGAGCTTACCACAGCTTGAATCTTTAGTAGGTATTTTATTAGATGTTTTTTAAAAGCCCGTCATATTCACCAATGCTAAACAGGTTCCCTAGATGTTTAATTGCCCCCAAAATATTAAAGTTGAACAGCTTATTTGAATGAAGCAACTATATACATTTGTCTTTCAATTGAGCTATTATGTGCCACTTATATATTTAGCATGTTGAATATTATTTCATGAATTAAAATAATAGCAATTTATTCTGAGGAGAGATACTGGCAGGAAGTGTAAATAGCATTTTAAAATTTGTACAAGGATTTTTATATGATACCAACTGTTGTTTTGTTTACTTCCTTATCACTAATGTATATATATATATATGTGTATATATATATATTGCATGGAGCCATGATGCTATATCACTTTGGATCATGAGACAATATGGCTGTAAATGAAATAGAATTACATATAACACAGAAAAAAAGATTCATGGTGATATAAAAATGATTTCAAAGGTATTTATTATTAGAAAAGGAGGAGGACTGCTCATATAGGAAGGTTAAACTGACAACAGATAATTTTTTAAAATGGACTTCCTCAGAGAAAGATCCTCATATCCTCCACTCTTTTGGTCAACCTTTATTTGTATTTTCTCTAGCTTTTTAATGTCAGAACTGATCCACATAGACTAGGAAGGAGAGATCCATTCACCTTCTGGGACTATAGGTATTACCACCATTTGTGTTAATACCAATATTGATTTATTATCTGAATAAAGCTTAAAATAAAATGATATGAAATATGACAGAGCATATATGTTACTAAAGTAAAAACATAGAAATAATGTTCTATTCCACTAGGGAAGAACTTTTGTTTTTGAGTGGGAAGATCTTAAAATTTGAAGTATACATAGCTCAGGTGTTATCACTACAGGATACTGAGGCAGCAATCAACAGATCAGTAGACTCAAAAAACAGAGGACCTGAAGAGAATTCACTTACTAGATGTATAATTTTAGGTTAAATTACATGTTTGGTATTATAGAAGGAACACTAGAAGTAGAAGGAATCAGGGAACCTGAGCTGGTATCTTTTCTCTGGAAACTGGTACTTCTGTGACTTTTGAAATTATTTTGCATTTCTGAGCTTCAGTTTCTTTTTTTTAATAAAGCTTTTTATTTACAAAAACATATGAGTGATTTTTCTACATTGACCTGTGCAAAAACTTTTTTTTCCCAAGCTTTTTTCCTCCTTCCCCCCACCCCCCACCCCTAGATGACAGGTAATCTAATACATGCTAAATAGGATAAATTATATGACAAATACAATACATGTATACATATCTATACAGTTATCTTACTGCACAAGAAACATCAGATCTAGAAAGAGAAGAAGAAAAAACAACCTAAGAAGGAAAACAAAAGGCATGGAAATATTCACAGAAAGCGTTAAAATGCTGTGTTGTGGTTTACACTCAGTTTCCACAGGCCTCTCTCTGGAAGTATATGACTATCTTCATCGCTGAACAACTGGTTTGATTCACATCATTGTTGAAGAGAACCATGTCCATCAAAATTGATCATCGTATAGTCTTGTTGCTGTGTATAATGTTCTCCTGGTTCTGCTGATTTCACTCAGCATCAGTTCATGCAAGTCTCTCCAGGCCTCTCTGAAATCCTCCTGTTGGTCGTTTCTTACAGAGCAATAATATTCCATAACATTCATATACCATAATTTATTCAGCCACTCTCCAATTGATGGGCATCCCTTCAGTTTCCAGTTTCTAGCCACTACAAAAAGGGCTGCCACACACATTTTTGCACATGTGTGTCCCTTTCCCTCCTTTAAAATCTCTTTGGGATATAGGCCCAGTAGAAACATGGCTGGGTCAAATGGTATGCACAGTTTGATAACTTTTTGAGCATAGTTCCAAATTGCTCTCCAGAATGGTTGGATCCGTTCACAGTTCCACCAACAATGTATCAGTGTCCCAGTTTTCCCACATCCCCTCCAACAGTTATCATTATCATTTCCTGTCATGTTAGCCAATCTGACAGGTGTGTAGTGGTATCTCTGAACTTCAGTTTCCTTGACTCAAAAATAAAGTTGATTACATAGATGTTTTCTATGATTCCTTCAAAGTCTAAATATATGCTCTTATCACTGAATCTTGGTTCCTTCCTTGGTAAAATTTTGACAATAATGTATAAACTGCCTGCTTTGCAACCTTGGTCATTGTACACAAAATTGCTTTTTTTAATTTTTTTTTTATTTTAAGCTTTTTATTTGTATAACATATGTATGGGTAGTTCGCTAACCTTGATCTTTACAAAGCTTTCCAATACAAATTTTACCCCCAGTCCCCTCCCCTCCCCTAGATGGCAGGAAGTCCACTACATGTTAATAATGTTGAAATGCTTGAGAAGTTATGCAAGAAAAATCCTATCTACAAGAAAAAAAAAGAATCAGAGAAAGGCAACACAATGCAAGCAAATGTCAATAGAGATCATGAAAATGTTACGTTGTGGTCCATATTTCATGTCCCTCTTTCTGGGTGTATATGGTTTTCTTCAGTGAACAACTGGAACTGGTTTAAGACAATTCTTTATTGCAGAGAGCCATGTCCATCAGAATTGATCATCATGTAATACTGTTGTTGCTGTGTATGATGATCTCCTGGTTCTGCTCGTTTCACTCAGCATCAGTTCATGCAAGTCTCTCCAGGCCTCTCTGAAATCGTCCTGCTGGTCGTTTCTTACAGAACAATAATATTCCATAACATTCATATACCATAATTTATTCAGCCACTCTCCAATTGATGGGCATCCCTTCAGTTTCCAGTTTCTAGCCACTACAAAAAGGGCTGCCACAAACATTCTTGCACATGTGGGTCCCTTTCCCTCCTCTAAGATCTCTTTGGGATATAGGCCCAGTAGAAACATTGCTGGGTCAAAGGGTATGCACAGTTTGAAAACTTTATGAGCATAGCTCCAAATTACTCTCCAGAATGGTTGGATCCGTTCACAGTTCCACCAACAATGTATTAGTGTCCCAGCCCTCCGACATCCCCTCCAACATTCATCGTTATCTTTTCCTGTCATTTTAGCCAATCTGACAGGTGTGTAATGGTATCTCAGAGTTGTCTTAATTTGCATTTCTCTGATCAATAGTGATTTGGAGCAACTTTTCATATGACTAGAGATGGTTTTAATTTCATCATCTGAAAATTGTCTGTTCATATCCCTTGACCACTTATCTATTGAAGAGTGGCTTGAATTCTTATATAAATGAGACAATTCTCTATATATTTTAGAAATGAGGCCTTTATCAGAACCATTAAATGTAAAGATGATTTCCCAATTAGATGCTTCCCTCCTAATCTTGTCTGCATTTGTTTTGTTTGTACAGAAACTTTTTAACTTAATATAGTCAAAATTATCCATCTGGTGTTCAATTAGGGGTTCCAAGTCTTCTTTGGACATAAATTTGTTCCATCTCCACAGGTCTGAGAGATAAACTATATTACGTTCCTCTAACTTGCTTACAGAGTCCCTTTTTATATCTAGATCATGAATCCATTTAGATCTTATCTTGGTATGTGGTGTTAGGTAGGGGTCAAGCCCTAATTTCTTCCACACTAGTTTCCAATTTTCCCAGCAGTTTTTGCCAAATAGAGAGTATTTATCCCAAAAGCTGTGGTCCTTGGGTTTATCGAACACTAGATTGTTAAGGTTAATGCCTAGGTTGTCCTGATAACCTATCCTGTGCCACTGATCCACTGCTCTATTTCTTATCCAGTAACAAACGGTTTTGATGACCGCTGCTTTATAATATAATTTTAGATCTGGTACAGCAAGGCCACCTTCATCTATCTTTTTTTTCATTAATCCCCTTGAAATCCTTGACCTTTTGTTCTTCCAGATGAACTTTGCTACTATTTTTTCTAGATCTGTAAAATAATTTCTTGGGAGTTTGATTGGTATGGCACTAAATAAGTAGATTAGTTTGGGTAGTATTGTCATTTTTATTATGTTCGCTCTGCCTACCCATGAGCACTTAATATTTTTCCAATTGATTAGGTCTGATTTTATTTGTGTGGAAAGTGTTTTGTAATTTAGTTCGTATAGTTTCTGACTTTTCCTTGGCAGATAGATTCCCAAATATTTTATCCTATCATCTGTTATTTGGAATGGAATTTCTTTTTGTATCTCTTCCTGCTGAACTTTGTTGGTAATATATAAAAATGCTGATGATTTATGTGGATTAATTTTGAATCCTGCCACTTTGCTAAAGTTGTGAATTGTTTCTAGTAGTTTTTTAGTTGAATCTCTAGGGTTTTCTAAGTATACCATCATGTCATCTGCAAAGAGTGATAATTTGGTTTCTTCATTACCTACTCTGATTCCTTTTATCTCTTTTTCTTCTCTTATTGCTAAAGCTAACATTTCTAATACAATATTAAATAGTAATGGTGACAGTGGGCAGCCTTGTTTCACTCCTGATCTTATTGGGAATGGTTTTAGTTTGTCTCCATTACATATGATGCTTGCTGATGGTTTTAAATAGATGCTACTGATCGTTTTAAGGAAAAGCCCATTTATTCCTATACTCTCTAGTGTTTTTAATAGGAAAGGGTGTTGGATTTTGTCAAAGGCTTTTTCTGCATCTATTGAGATAATCATATGGTTTTTGTTAATTTGATTATTAATATAATTAATTATGCTGATAGTTTTCCTAATATTGAACCAGCCCTGCATCCCTGGTATAAATCCTACTTGGTCATAGTGTACTATCCTGGGGATGACTTTCTGTAATCTCATTGATAAAATCTTATTTAAAATTTTTGCATCAATATTCATTAGGGAAATTGGTCTATAGTTTTCTTTCTCTGTTTTTACCCTACCTGGTTTAGCTATCAGCACCATATCGGTCTCATAGAAGGATTCTGGCAGTATACCTTCTGTCCCTAATTTCTCAAATAGTTTGTGTAGTATTGGAATTAATTGTTCTTTGAATGTTTGGTAGAATTCACATGTAAATCCATCTGGCCCTGGAGATTTTTTCTTAGGGAGTTGGTCAATGGCTTGTTCTATTTCTTTTTCTAATATGGGAGTATTTAAATAATTTATATCCTCTTCTGTTAACCTCGGCAATCTATATTTTTGTAGATATTCCTCCATTTCATTCAGATTTTCAAACTTACTGGCATAAAGTTGGGCAAAGTAACTCCTAATTATTGCTTTAATTTCCTCTTCATTGGAGGAAAGTTCTCCCTTATCATTCTTGAGACTAACAATTTGATTTTCCTCTTTCCTTTTTCTTATCAAATTAACTAAAGGCTTATCTATTTTGTTAGTTTTTTCATAGAACCAACTCTTAGTTTTATTTATTAACTCAATAGTTTTCTTATTTTCAATTTTATTAATTTCTCCTTTTACTTTTAGAATTTCCAATTTGGTATTTAATTGAGGGTTTTTAATTTGTTCTTTTTCTAGTTTTTTTAATAATAAGCCCAATTCATTGATCTTTTCTTTCTCTATTTTATGCAAGTAAGCATCTAGAGATATAAAATTGCCCCTTAAAACTGCTTTGGCCATATCCCACAAATTTTGGTATGTTGTCTCCTTATTGTCATTCTCCTGGATGAAATTATTGATTGTGTCTATGATTTGCTCTTTCACCCATTCATTCTTCAGGATTAGATTATTTAATTTCCAATTAACTTTTGGCCTATTTTCTCCTGGCTTTATATTGCATGTGATTTTTATTGCATTATGATCTGAAAAGGATGCATTTACTATTTCTGCCTTTCTGCATTTGATTTTAAGGTTTTTATGCCCTAATACATGGTCAATTTTTTTATAGGTTCCATGGACTGCTGAGAAAAAAGTAAACTCTCTACTGTCTCCATTCAACTTTCTCCATAGATCTATCATACCTAACTTTTCTAACAATTGGTTTATCTCCCTAGTTTCTTTCTTATTTATTTTGTAGTTTGATTTATCTAATTCTGAGAGAGCAAGGTTGAGATCCCCCACTAGTATCGTTTGGCTGTCTATTTCTTCTTGCATTTCTCTTAATTTCTCCCCTAGGAATTTGTGTGCTATTGCACTTGGTGCATATATATTTAGTATAGATATTGCTACATTATCTATGGTACCCTTTAATAAAATATAGTTTCCTTCCTTATCTCTTTTGATTAGATCTATCTTGGCCTTTACTTGATCTGAGATAAGGATTGCTACTCCTGCTTTTTTTTGTTCACCTGAAGCATAATTGGTCCTGCTCCAGCCTTTTACCTTCATCCTATATGTGTCACTATGTTTTAGATGTGTTTCTTGTAGACAACATATTGTGGGATTCTGGTTTTTAATACAGTCTGATATCCGCTTCTGCTTTATGGGAGAGTTCATCCCATTCACATTCACAGATAGAATGACTAATTCTTTATTTCCTGCCATCTTATTTACCCAAGTTATGTTTTCCCCTTTCCTTTCCCCTTTCTCCCTTCCCCCCACCTCAGTACTTTGCTTTTGATGACCCCTCCCCCAAACAATACTCCCCTTTCCTTTCCCCTTTCTCCCTTCCCCCCTCCTCACTACTTTGCATTTGATGACCCTCTCCCCCAAACAATACTCTACCCTTTAGATCCCCTCCCCCTGTTTTTACTCCTTTCCCCTGATTCTTCTATTTTCCCTTCTATTAGTTTGTCCCTTACTTTTCCTCCTTTCCCTCCCACTTCCCCTCTAGCAACAGACAAGTTTCTATGTGAAATCAAATGTCTGATATACCCTTTTAGAGCCCAACCTGATGAGAGTAAGATTTACACAGTGCTCATCTCCCTCCCCTCTTTCTCTCAATTATATTAGGTTTTCTTTGCCTCTTCAAGTGATTTTACCTTGTTTTTACCTCCTTTTTTTTTAGATCTTATTTTACCACTTTTTCCCTCTTTTCCCCAGTATGACAACCTTTTCCCCTCTAGTTCTCTTTTTCATATTATCAAAGTAATATTTAGTTAATTATACCCCCAAACTTTGAGTATCCCCCTAGTAAAAATAAAGTTCTCAAGAGTCCTTTCCTTTTTACCTTTTTATGCATCTCTTGAGTTCTGTGTTTGGGTGTCGAATTTTTTGTTCAGATCCGGTCTTTTCATTAGAAATAGGTGAAATTCACCTATATCATTGAATGACCATCTTCTTCCCTGGAGGATAATGCTCATTCTAGCTGGATAGGTTATTCTTGGCTGTAATCCAAGTTCCTTTGCCCTTCGGGAATATCTGGTTCCAAGCCCTTCGATCCTTCAGTGTGCAAGATGACAGATCCTGACAGATTCTAATTATTGATCCTCGGTATTTGAATTGTTTCTTTCTAGCTGCTAGCAGAACCTGTTCCTTGGTGCTATAGTCCTGAAATTTAGCCATGATATTCCTTGGGGTTTTAATTTTGGGGTCTCTTTCAGGAGGTGATCGGTGAATTCTTTCAATGGTGATTTTGCCTTTTGATTCTACAATCTCAGGGCAGTTTTCTTTCAGGATTTCCTGGAAGATAGTGTTTAGATTCTTTTTTTCATCATGGCTTTCAGGAAGTCCAATAATCCTTAGATTGTCTCTCCTAGATCTATTTTCTAAGTCAGTTGTTTTTCCTAGGAGATATTTCATATTTTCTTCTAATTTTTCATTTTTTTTTGTTTTTGTTTGACTGATTCTTCAAGTCTTAGTGAGTCATTCACTTGCATTTGTTCAATTCTTATTTTTAAAGTGTTGTTTTCTTCAGTTACCTTTTTAAGTTCCTTTTGTAACTGGCCAATTTGTTCACTGCACTCTTTTTCCACTTCACTAATTTTATTTTTTAATAAATTGGTGTCTTTTTCATATCTCTTTTGCAGGGCATCATATCCTTCTTGCAAGATACTATATCCTTCTTGCACTGATTTCAGTTTATTTTCCCATTTATCCTCCAGCTCTCTTTTGAGGTTCTTTATGCAGTCTTCCAGAAAGGCCTTTTGAAACGGGAACCAGTGATGGTCCTTGCTGTTTTTTTCTGGATTTTTGTCTAAAGAAACCTCTGTATCTGAGGTCATTTCTTTGCCTTGATAAAAGCTGTCTATGGTGAGAGCTCTCTTTTGGTTCTTCATCATTTTTTTTTTAGACAGAATGGATATCTCTTTAAGGTAGGGGAAAAAAAAAAACCTCGGCTGAAGACGCTTTGCCCTGGGGCACTTCGGCGAGTTGACTTGAGGTGCTGGGCTGGTGGGGGCTAGGATTAAGTCCAAATTACTCCTTAAAGAAGGCAAGTCTGCCTGAACACCTGCCCCCAATTAGGGCACAGTGTCCCGAGTGCCTCAGATAAACTCCAGGTGTTTGGAATTTGGAGTTTGGAGTTTGGAATTTCTTCCATGATGAGCTGAGCTGAGTGCCACCCTCACTTCCGGCCTGCACAGGGGTCGTCTATTTATCTCTCTGTCCGAGTCTGACTAACCTGATATGAAGTTCTCCAGAGAGCCGTGCCCAAATATTTCTGAGTTCATTGACTTGAAGATCAGTTCAGAGGCTTATTTTATTGTTGATTTGAGAGAAGATCGGAGGAGAGGCAGAAAGTCACCTTTTCACTCTGCCATCTTGGCTCCGCCCCCCACAAAATTGCTTTTTAAAGAAGAAAGCAGGATATAAATGTGAGCTATTATTATTTAATACTTTATTATTATGATATAAGTGACTGTTTTGTTATTCTTTCAATTTCTCCTTGCCTTAGAACAGAAGAAAATTCAAAATACGAAATGACTGCTTTGTAGTATTATAAAGTAGGCTACTACATTCAAAATAAAAAAAAAAAGGTAGGAGGGTGAGAGGAGATTCTGAGGTATGGACCACACAGAGAAGACTAAGTATTTTATGTTTTTTTGTTAGAATGTAATTAATACAACTTAAGCTTCAAGCTAAAATACACTCTGAATAAATCATTCTTCACAAATGGGTGGAATTAAAAATGATTTAATATTCTGCTCATTGCCCAAATTGAATTTCAAACAGTAATGCTTAAATGAGAAAAGTTAATTTTTAAAATGCAGATCATTTTGCTTTTATGGCATTGCTAAAATTTTTCAATATAGCAAAAAAAAAACCCAAACCCAAAAATAAATAAAAGATGATGGGTTTCATTCAAACCCAGAATTTCTTTGTGTTTGAATGTATCAGAGTACCTTAAAATGAGTCACAGACAATGATTTTTTTCAGGGTTAAATAGAACTTGCAATGCTCATCATACACAGTAAACATTTCTACTTACTGACTTCATTTTGGTGAATTAGAGCATTATTGAGAAACAGAACACTCTAGGGGTTAACAAACTATCATATTACTATGGTGTTTTTGCCATGAGTCAAATAAGAAAGCCAATCTTCTTAAAATAATATAATGTAGGGTCCTTTAGGGCAAAGACTTTCACATTTTTCTTTGTATGCCTAACTCCCTGCAGAGCATTTAGTACATAATGATTAATTAATAGTCACACTTTGTCTAAGACAAAGAACAATTCATATAGCAGCTAGGATATGACTGTAGGGAAATTATAACTGTACATTAATAACAGCAAAATTCAAAAAGTTCCCTATGAATGATGAATACTGAAAATTCTATAGGTATTTGCAAGACAGAAAAAAGTACTTTGTGGCAGTGTGATGAAGGAAAGCTTTATGAGATTAGAGAAATTTCTTGAGTATTGATAAGGTCTGAGTCACCATAAATGGGATAGAAAGGAACATATTCCAGCTTGGGAAAAATCATTCAAGGTTAAAGAAAGGAATGGGACAGTGAAATTTTTGAAGATAGAACAACTCAACCAAAGAATAGCAAACATTTGTTAAAATTGAAATGATTTACTATGTGGACAGCTAAGTGATTCAGTGGTTAGAGCACTGAGCTTGGAATCAGACTTATTTTCCTGAGTTCAACTCTGGCCTCAGATACTTACTAGCTGTGTCGCCTTAGGCAAATAACTTACCTTCTCAGAACCTTAGTATTCTCATCTGTGAAATAAAGAGAGTGGATTTGATCACCTTAAAGATCTATGTTAATTTTGTATTCTGCTGAGCATGTGGGCTTTTTTGTGAAATCATGAGAAGGCCAGTTTAACTACAGTCTAGACTAGACGGATTGAAATACGGTAAGAAAAAGGTGGAAAGACAGAGTATCATCAGAGAGGGCCTCCAATGCCAATCAAAGAAGTTTGAATTTAATTCAGTATCCAATAAGGAGACATCAGAAGTCATACTCATTGTTTGTGATCCACCTTCTTTTTCTGTATGATTTTTGGGGCACTTTCTCTATTCTTCCATTGTGGAAGGATTTCTCTACTGACCCCGTCATTTTCTAATGAGCTCTAATTCTCATGCTCCTAATATTTATTTAATGTGTCCTATCTGCTCATTCCTCAAAAACTATATTACTGGACTTTTTCATATTCTATCTTTGTATGTGCCACTGTGTTCACACACACACACACACACACACACACACACACACACCCCAATGTATTTCCCATTCTTATGGAGCTTAGTTCTTTATTGTTTAGTTATTTTCAGCAATATCCAACTCTTTGTGACATTATTGAGGGTTTCCAGACAGGATTACCAAACAGGATTAAGTGATTTTGTGTAAAATCATAATCTCGGTGTCTAAACTCAGATTTGAATTTAGTCAGATAAGCCTTCCTGACTTCAGGATTAGCCATTGTGCCATCTATCTGCCTTGTTTAGCTGTAACCATGTTTACTAAGGCAATAGTAGATCTGTAATAATTTTGAATGATTGAATTAATTAATTAATAACATAATGGAATAGATTAGATAGTCCATGAAGTCCCCTTCCATATCTACTGTGATTCTGATTCTTTTTTTTACATCAGTTGTTAACATTATAACAATATAAAACATATCAACTGTTACAGTTATTTTCCTAGTTAATAAAATTTAAAAAATAGAGATAATCCAAATTAAATCCCTTTATTTTATGTATTTATTTCTCCATTCAAAATTATTGGGCAACTATGCTATGCAACATCTTATAATTGATACTAGGGATATGAATACATAAGACTTCTTATAGCTCTTGCTGTTAGTGAGCTCATAGTTGACTGAGATACGTGGAGAATACAATTAAGTACATAGATAAGTACAGTACGTCGGGCAGTGATGAGGTAAATGGAAGATTTAGATATTGTGGTAAAGGACAGATTGAAGAGGAAATATTTACTTCATTTAAAAGATTCTGCTGGCTTTTGTAGTATATTTACAGGGTAATAGAATAGTAGTAATGGTTTTGAATTTGGAGTCCAAGCAACTGATTCAAATACCAGCTCTGCCACATTATCCATATTACCTTGGAAAATCATTTTACTTTATATTTACAAAATAAGGGATGGTGGTGATATGGACTTAGTAACATTTAACTTGCCAACTTTAAATTTATGACCTTATGATTTTTTATGAGAAGCAATGGAACTGAGCACCTATTTGGCAAAATGAATTATTTAAAATATTAGATGTATGAGTATGGGTAGGATAAGCCCCTTCAAAACTCTTAACTGTTCCCTTCATTCCCATACCAAAGTAACAGCCTTTCCAAAAGGGCTCAATTAAGTGACTATGTAATGCAGCTTGTGCTGGGCCTAGATATGGATCAGTATTCCTAGTTATGTTCTGGGAAGAATAGGGAATCAAACTTTTTTTTAAAAACTACAAAATGACCTAGGAGTAAATGGACTGGGACAAACCATGAGATAAAACAATAAATAGATCATGGAGAACATTAGAGAGAATAGTTTTAATAGACTGGCAGAGTAGGAAGTCTGATTCCAAGAAGTTAAGGGTAGGTGGAAAGAGAAATGAAGGCCATGAAAGAATATCACTTTTGCTATGAGTTTAGCTGGAAAAGTGTGTAGTGTAACAGAGATTTGAATAACATACGAGCCTGAAAACAAGTTTCCTTATGGATGGGGATGACTCAAACATGTCTCAGGTGGTAGAAAGTGTTAACATGCAAGGAAGGACTGAAGGTAAGAAATTTAACCTCAGGGAAGTAAAATAACTATATTAATATCATATCACTAATTAGTAGTCAAGTAAGATATCTCATTACTATCAAAGGAAATTATATTTCTGCATCAGCAGTTTCACAGAAGTTGTTTTTGCTGACAAGGGGAATATTACTGTGAATTTTCCTTTAATTTATTTTTAGTTTAGAGTTGGGGGACTATGTTATCTTTTGTTTTCAAATGTAGTTTATCTAGTATACTTGAATGTCTTTTCTGAGACAGAAATGTACTTAATTCTCAGAAAGCTAAAAGAAAAACACAGGAGCAAATTGATATCTAAAATATTTGTTCAATGGTGAGAATTATGAAAGTATAAACTATTGAAAAGTGTGAAGGGAATGATAAAAATAGCACCTAAATCAACGATGATGACATGAATAAGAAAAATGCCTATTATAATGTCTGAATAATGAAAACTTAGCTGAAACTTTCATTTGAATGTCAATGAACAAAATTTACAACTACACACAGAAGTGCTAAAAGTAAACTGACAACCAAACCTTTGACTAACCACAATGCTCTGCTTATGGTAGGTGCTTAATGAATGTTGAATTGAATAGAATTAAATGATTCTAAGGAAATCATAATAATATTGGCATATCCTTGTTTTCTTACAGCAATGTTATCAAAGTCAAATAGAAACAAATCTCTGTGAGTTGCATATTGAATTAGAAAAACAAATTTATTTTATCTATGTTGTGATGTATTTTATCAAACCTTCCCCATCTATGTTTTACTTGATTCGAGGCCCGTGGGAGTTTTGCTTGCTTGATATAGCCAATGTGTTGGGAATTTGACACTTTTATATTAGAACACATCTGTAATATTGTGTTCAGTCATGCTTCCTCACAATATTCCCTCACCTGTTCCTTTTAGTTTCACTGACTTCCTTCAAGAATGACATTAAATTTCACTTTCTCCAAAAAGCTTACTTTTTGGATATATAGATATATAGATATAGTCTGTTGTTCCATAGATTTCTTGTTTGTACACAGTTGCATAGTTTCCCCAATTAGAATGTGAGTTCCTTAAGAACCAGACTTATTTTTCCGTCTTTGCTTATCACAGTGCCTGTAAGCACTTAATAATTTCTTGCTGAATGACAGTCAGGTAAGCAATGATTGATAAGCTGGAAAATATCTGGAAAATAATATATCCAGAGGTTTGGACCATGGGAAGATTGTTTGAAGGAATTAGAGGGGTTTAGCCTGAAGAAGAAAAGGATTATGGATACAATATCTATTTTCATATATTCTGAGAGCTGCTCTGTGGTAGAGGAATGAGAAATATTCTATTTGTCCTCCTGGGAACTGACTTCAAAGCAATTAGCAGATATTTTAAATTCAGGCTTAATGTTAGGAAAGACTTCAAATGTTAAATGAATTGCCTTGGAAGATTGTGAAGTTCTTTACATTCAAGATCTTCAAGCAAATGGTAGATAATCACTTCTTAAGTATGTTCTAGAGATTATTCTTTGGGGTATACCTTAGACTGATAAACAGTAACTTCCAGTTGTGAAACTCTTTATTTTTTGTGTATTAATAATGATCCATTCAAACAATCCTGCTTCTTATAATTTTCTTTTTTTCATCCCCCCAAAAAAAACAAAACAATATTGTTTTAAGAGGACTTCTGGCAAATAATTAAGTTAAAATAGGTACAAATTTGGGCCATAATTTGCAGGAGTCAGAAAAAGACAGGAATCTTCTAAAATTAAAAAAAAATAATTTTAGAACACAGTCAAGTGGCTTCTAACCTTTTTTTGTGTCATGGGATCCTGTAGCAATCTGGTGAAGCTTCTGGTCCCCTTTACAGAAAGAATATCATTTTAAATATTACTTAATATTTAGCATTCATAAGTGAACAAAATTCTAAATTTCTAAATTCATTCAATTAGAAGTTAGTGAAAATAAAGAGATTTTTTTTCGTCCCAACTAAATTCATGTACAACTTGAAATCTATGTCTAGGGGCCAAAATGGAAACCTCAAGTTCTAATTTTGGGGTAAACTAAGTAAACTCTCTGATCTTGTCTGGTCTCATTTTACAGCTGAATCAGCTGAGGCTGAAAAAGGAGAAATTAGGTTTTACACAGACTAAGTAGGTGAGCCTAGATCAGACTAAGATCTCTTAATCCCAAATCCATTTTTTCTTTCTTTCTTTTTGTTTTTTTTTTTCCTTTTTGTTTTTAAACTATATCTTTTGAGCTCTCTGATTGAGGTGGAGGAAGGACAATGTGACCAAGCACAGATGAAGTAAAGGACTTCAGTTGGTGGCACTTGTCAAAGTAATAAAAATTTTTATCTTACCAATAAAGTTATCCAAATGATTAGTATAGGACAGAGAACAGAACACTGTATCTCCTTGAAAGTCTTTAAAGAGAAGTTTAGTGACCATTTACCTGTTATTTATCTTGAGAATTCATTTTAAATACAGGTGAGACTAGATGTCAATTGAGGTTCATTGTGATTTTCAAATTCAAAGTTTTGGAAAAGTAACCAACTGCTATTGGAAGCAGAAACTTCTATATTCAGGATTTTCTATACCATTGAAATCCTAGGAAATTCTTGTCTTTATAAATTACTAGGAATATTACATAAATGAATGTTTGACATCTCATTCTCCCAAACTCATATGTCCCATAACATTATTTTTTTTGTCTTAAAGAAAAAGAAAATAAAATGAAAGAAGGAATAGAGATAGTAAAAATGTCAAAACACACAGAGTTTAAAAATAAATGAAGATTTTTTAAATGCTCTTAGATTTGGGGATTAGGAGCCATCTTCAAAAGAAAAAAAATATAGTAAAGTTGTGCAAACAACAGCAATATTCCAAGATGTTGAATTGGATATAATTTACAATTATATAGCATTTTAAGGTTTGCAAATTATTTTTCTTCATAATAGCCCTGTAATATAAATTTCAAATACCAATACTCCCATTTTATAGAATATAAAACCAAGACCTTATGCTGTTTTGAGAGGAATTAATCACAATCACATAAGTGGCATGTTTCTTAGGTGGGAATCAAATCCTTTCCTTCTGATTCCCACTACAGTGATCTACTATTTATGACTCATCTCATTCTCCCCTCCCCCTTTGTCCAGTCCATGATTTTATTTGCACAAAAAGATTTAGTTGAGGAGGCTCCCTCTACAATTTATATTAGCTCTTGTCTTACAACTCAAAATTTTAGTTGCCTAGAAAATGGAGATAATTTATGACGTGTCTAGCATTATACAGTCAAAATGGGTTAGATGTGAGACTCCAACTTAAATTTTCCTGACCCTAAGCTAGGTTCTTTATTGACTTCCATTTAAAGTAGGTGAAATCAATTCAATTTTGAACTTGTTTTAGCATTGTTTAGGAATATGGGATCAGGAATAGGGAAATTATATACTTGGAGCTACCCAGGGTTGAGTATTTATATGTTGGGGGTTTTTGGGGGAAAGCATGTGAGACACTTTAGGGTAGTGACCAGTTGGGCAGTAATTGTAAAATCATTAGTGTGTGTGTGTGTCTATCTATCTATCTACATATCTATGTATCTATAAATAGATACATAGATATGTGTGTGTATTTTTCTGTGAGTGGTTCTTCTATTTTTGAGTTTTTAGCTGTGCTGATATAGAGCAGATCAAGTGTCATCAAAAGGCTATTTGTCCACAATGACTTCCAATGTGAGTGCCTGGTAGATCTAGTTTTTCTTGGGTGGCAGAAAGATAGTGTATAAAACCATGAGCCTCTCTCTCTGGGTCAGAACACCTTGGGAATATCATGTTTGGTTCTAAGAAGTGGCCAACAAATGGAATCAGAGGAAAGCACATAGCAGGCTTTCATGTATAGGCCATATGTGATGAAAGAAGTGGAAATATTAAGCCCAAAGTATCCACCGTCAGAACCTACTAAAAGTTGTCAACTGTCTGATGGAATTTCACATGGAAGAGAGGTGAAATTTATTCTGGTTGACCCCAGAATGATGATAATAAAAATTGCAGTTAATATTTACATGATGCGTTAAATATTGCAAATTACTTTACATATCTTATTCTGTCAGGATACAAATGCTAGCAGGTAGGCAATGTTATTGTTCTCATTTTACATGTGAGGAAACTGAGTCAGAAGTTTAAATGACTTGTACAACAATAAGTAGCTGAATCTGGATTTGAACTTAATTTATTTCTAATGTCAGGGCCATTATTTTCCAAGAACAATAAATAGAGTCTGCAAAGAGTCAGATTTAGGAGGAATATAGAGAAAAATTTAACTGATCAAAGCTGTGACAAAATGTTTCAGTTGATTAATCCATTATTTTAAAACAATTATTATAGGGCAAATCCAAACACCATTTAATTGAATGGCTGGTCTACCCTAAACAATCAAATAATTGTCAGACTATGCTATAGTCAGTTTTATTCTCTAGAAGCATAGTGATATCTATCTATCTATCTATCTATCTATCTATCTATCTATCTATCTATCCACACACGCAAACACACAGATACTGATTCTTCAAGAGGAAACATATGATTCTTCACTTGACAACCAAGAAAATAACTGGTAAAGTTCATTTAACCTTAGAAAATGAATTAAATAAATGACACAGATCTCCAATTTTCTTTTAAATATCTCATTTCTAAATCATTTGAGTGTGACTACTATCATATATCTATGAGTTATTACTAGAATTATTTTATGGTATATACTTTTTGTTTTTGTTTGATTTAAGCTATACATTTTCAGAAATCCAAATGTAAATGAATGTGACCCTAAATGATGGAGTATAGTTTATTTCAATTTATTTTTAAAAGTCCTTGGTTGATGTTTTCATCATTTAAAAATAAATTATTTGTAATTGACTAAAATGTTATGTTATGGTCTTTCTATAATTAGGTTTTTTAAAAGGCTTATGATGTAAGATTATAAAATAATTTATTGAAATATATAAATCAACAAATTCTAATAGCATTCAAAATAAGATATGGCATAACAGGATATGATGTGTCAAATTATTGATTAATCTGGATATGCCATTTTTAAATTTATACCCCTTCCTAAGATGAACTGGTTTTGAAGACTGAAAGTCATATAGTAACATATGAAATTGGTTTTCTACGAATTTTCTAAAAAAAAAAAAAGTTATGAGGCAGCTAGATGACTCAGTTGATAGACCACCAACATTGAAGTTTGGAGGAGCTGAATTCAAATCCTACCTAAAACACTTCATACTTCCTACCTGTGTGACCCTGGGAAAGTCACTTAATTCCAATTGCCTCTTCAAAAACAAAACAAAAAACTCATCTCATCTCAAAAAAAAGTTACTAAAAACAATGCTCAGACCTAAAACAGAGCAAAACAGTACTTAAATGAATGTACAAAAAAAAAATTGGCCACAATCATGGTCCAAAAATATAGAATTATTTCTTCAAAAATTTATAAAAAATCACTCAGCAGGTACCTGATTGTGTTTAATGTAATTCCTGGCCTTGTATAAGTACATAATAAAAGCTTGTTTACTGATATCCTCATGAGAAACATCACCAACCACCATCACCATCATCATTATTATTCTAGCATTTACATAACACTTTTAAGTTGTGAGAAGCATTTTAAAAATATTAACTCATTTTATTCTCACAACAATCCTGGGTGATATATGCTACTATCACTCCCATTTTGCAGTTAAGGAATCTAAGATAGACATGTAGTGAATTTCCCTAGTCATATAACTTGGAAATCTTGACTCCAGGTCTGGTTCTCCATCCACTGCACTAAGTAGCTGTTTGTAAGTAGATCCTTAGTAGATATGGTTAATAGAAGATACATTAAAATGCTCATGACTTTACTTTTTCAATTTAAAGGAAGTAGAAAATAAAGATAAAAAGTAAGGTTGAGAGGCAAATGAGCTAGGAACAAGATACAAATATTAGAGACTTCTCAGTAACCTGGAAGAAAGCACAGGAACTAGCCTTATCAAATTTGAGAATATCACAAAGTTGGAGGGATGATTAATCTACTTGACAACAGATAATCAGAACATAATACACACACACCATACCCACATACACATATATGTATATACACAATGCATACACATATATATGTATATGTATGTACAGATATGCATATATACAAACATCTATAGATATGAGCCATATATTTACATATATCTATATCTCTGAGCAGGTAGGTGGCTCAGTGGAGCAGAGTGCTGGGCCTGGAATCAGGAAGACTTATTTTCATAAGTAGTAAGATTTTAAGTAAACTTCAAGGAAACAAATGAAGCCATAAGGTAGAGTAGAGGAAGAGTATTTCAGGCCTGAAGGATAGCGAAAGAAAATGTCCTGAGTCTGGAGATGTAATAATTTGTGCAAAGAACAGCATGAAGCCAATGTCACTTGTACCACAGAGTACTTTGTGGGGAGTAAAGAAATTAAGACTTGAAAGATACAAGGGGATCATATTGTAAAAAGCTTTGAATGTGATATAGAGAATTTTATATCTGATACTAGAGGTGATAGGGAGCCACTGGAGTTTTGCTTTTTTTTTTTTTTTTAATGGGGCTGACATAGTGACATATTAGGTTCTGGAAGATTAGGAAGATTAAGGAAGATTAATTTGACAGCTGAGCCAAAAGTAACCTATGAAAATTACTCTGTTGCATTAAGAAAAACATAGCTTCAAGGCATGGATAGTGATATTTCTTTTCTATTCTGCTTTAGTAAGTCCATATATGTCTAATTCCAGGCATCACATCTAGCATAGTTTACTGATAAACAGTAAACACTTGATTGATTGACTGATTAGGAAGGACAATAATAAACTGGGATGAGTTCAGAGAACCTCTACAATGGTAAAGGGCCTTACATATGTACTATATGAAAATTGAAGAAACTGAGTTTGTTTAACCTTAAAAAGAAAATTGTTGACAGTGATAGGGATCAAATATAGCAGAGCAGACTTAATAGCAATCTTGGAGGAATTAAAAGGCTGTGTGGAGGAAAGGTCATAAATATAAATTAAGTTCTAAGGTTCGTTGATATAAGATTCTTCTTGTCTAAGGAAATAAATGCCCTAAAGCTGCACATGGAGTGGAGCAAAGTTGGTGAGAGAGTAAATAAAGGAGTTGGCAGTCTCCATCATGTCTTTATTCCTAGGTTGGTACAACAGAAACTTCAGGGAATTTTTCCCTTTGGGTGACATCTGGACTCTTTTTCTCTTTTGGTTGAACTGAAATACATCATTCCCAATTAGAAAGCTCCTTCATTCTATCTTATATTGTTTATTTTGTCCTAGGTATACTTTATCTGATTCCTTATTTGAATTAAATAGGTTTCTTGGCTACTTGTGTTATATGTATTTATTATGGAAGTTATTTGTTATAAAAGAGTTTAAGCCTTGGATGTAGAGCTTGGAATCCTCCTTTCCCTTTAGTTAATAAACAGTAGTAAGAAGTTTAGTTTGAACCTTAAAGCCATATCCCCTAGACTAATAATATTTAAGGAAGCAGATATGTATAAGCCTAGTATCCCCTCTCCTTGGGGAAAGCAGAGTTGTCAACTTTCTGGTATTAAACTCCCACTATTTCTTTTTTGAAGGAACTAAGGTCTCTACCAAAGAATATTGGAGAGAGAAAAGGCCAGCAATATTTTTTCCCATGCTACCTGCCGGCCTAGGGATACAACGAATAGAGTGCTAGACCTGAAGTCAGGAAGACGTCAGCTTCAGACACTAACTAACTGTGTGACTCTAGGCAAGTCACTTAACTCTGCCTCATCAGTAAAATCAAACAAACAAACAAACAAACAAAAAACCACTTAATATCTTTTCCAAGAAAATACCAAATAGGGTCAAAAAGAGTTGGACATGACTGAACAATAGCAACAATCTGTGGGAAAAAGTTTTTGCTACACAATTTTTCCACTTGACTCCAGAACACTGAACCAAGAGCAATGGTTGCAAATTTTAAAGATATAGATTCAGACAATCTAAAGAAAAACAGTTTCATAACAGCTAGATCTAACCCATGTTAGAATGGGCTATTTCAGGAGGTCTTTTAACTTAACAGATTTTCTAACAAAAAACAAATGAACTTTGTAGGTTTTTCTTTAGTTATGGATTAAACTAAAAATTCTCTGAGATGTCTTCAATCTTTGAAAATCTGTGATGTTCCTTTATGTTAATCTTCTGTCTATTTTGCCAAGGATAAAGTGGATTCATTCCAGTTTTTAAAAACTTCTGCTGATAATAATCCCCTGTGCTTTTCTGATAGCATTGATGGGAAAAAAAGAAAAGAAATGAGTGCAGGATGTGAAGGAAATAATTTTCTTTCCAAAATAATGAGGAGAAAACATGAAAAGGACAAAGTTACAAATAAATACACATAGCACTTTCACTCAAGAAATTAAATTGTACTTGGTGGTCATCTAATTAATAATTATTTAATGAACTTTTCAATGGGAAAAAGAGCCAACACACTTTTATCCTGATTTAATTAGGAATCAAAATTACAAATCATCAATTTGACATTTCTTTTATTTCCTATCTTAATTCATACCAGTCTAATGAAATATTAGTCATATCCTTGTACTGTGAATATAACAAAAGTTGTTATTTTCAATAAATTAATTTGATTCTAAAAGTAATGGGTATCTAGCATATTTTCAGAGCACTTCAGATGGCTTATCCTCCTGGAGTAAGCCAAGAAACAGATGGCATTTCTCCATATGGCTAGGGAGCTGCTTCCCTGAGAATTGTGGTGATATGTAAAGAAACCTTGCAGAGTCTCTGGAGCATTTAAAGATATTCTGTAACTGGTTCTACTTGGTCTACCATGTGGTTGGAGTAACTTCTTTTTAGTTGGCTGCATAACTGAAACTGCCAAGATTTTCGAAAAAGCTTTTATTAGCTTGGACCATGTCTTTGCTTCATCTACTTCTGGAGGAGCACATAGTGCCAAGTGAGAGACCATGTAGTGAGGGGAAAACATTTAGAGACTTTCTCTTCTCTAAGAGGAGAGCTAGGTAGGATAGTGGAAAGAAAGGCCAGGTCTGGAATCAGGAAGACTCATTTTTATGAGTTCAAATTGGAACACAGACACTTAGTATCTGTATGACTCTGGGCAAGTCAGTTAACCCTTTTGATCTCATTTTCTTCATTTGTAAAATGAACTGGAGAAGGAAATGGCAAATTACTCCATTATCTTTGCCAAGAAAACTGCAAATGGCATCATAAAGAGTCAGACACAACTGAACAAGAACAACTCTTTTGGGACCATACAACATCATAGAAATGAATCTTGGTCTGTGACTCTTTAATTTCTTCTTTTCTGTTCTAGAGGTAGGGATCAGTCTCTGACCTTCGCTGAGAATGCAAGTTTATACTCAAGCAGTCAGAAAAATGACTGGGTATTGTAGCTAACTCAGCTTCAGTACCCAAGGAAGATCTTAAGAAGTGACTTTCAGAAAATGACTTCATTGAAAAAAAAATCTGATAATCATGACATATCTTGATAAAATCAAGGACATGTAAGAACTGATCTAATTTATGAATCCAATTTCTCAAAATACTGAGGTGGTAAAGGGGAGATTATGTTAGGGGAAATCTTTTTCCACTTGTTTTTCCTATGTGATTGTAATAAATGTCCTTTTTTTAAAACTACCTACTGTTTAATAATTAAATATAACTGATGTGACAGTAGCCTTTAACAATGGGGAAGGGGATACATTTAGTGGAAGTTAAAGCCAATTGTAGAGACAACAGACACCCCAATCCTTCAGTGTTTTTATTTTTTCCAGGTTATTTAAAAAGTTTATTTAATACAAGGGGTTTCCCAGGACTGTTTAGCAATATGGATCTTTAAAAAGAAAGGAAATCTTTACCTTCATGAAACTTAGAACTTTGATAGGCAAATGTAGACTGCTTGACCCTGAAAATGAAGCCAGAGTATGCCACTTTTCATAAACAAAAGCAAGTGAAATAATAACACTTTTTGTCACTAAAAATTAAGCCTGACTATAGAAAAAAAAATCAGAAAAACTGAATGTTTGATTCAATTGTTTCCAAATTGAATTGTCTAAACTATTAGATTTATTCAATTTAGTTTTTTTTTTTAATGTTCAATTCAGGAAAATAATGAATTTAATTGATTTTTTTTTAAAAAAGGAAAACACAACAGAATTCACCAATGTATACTGTGTATATAGACAAGGCTAATGACACTCTTATGGACAAAGTTCAATGGAGTTTGCTGATATTCATTATTTTAAAATTATACATAAGTTTTTATATTAATACTTATAAAGCATATTTATCTGTAACGTCATATATGTGTATACCATACATTTATTTATACTATGTAGGCTTCCCCATATACAAAGCCCTTTCTTCACCACTCTGGGAAGTAAAATATATATATATATATATATATATATATATATATATATATATATATACACACATATATATATATGCATTTTGCTATCCATATGATATTATATACAGAGGATTTAAGTTGTTTGCTTGTAATCACATAGTTAATAGTAAGGATCTGACCAGCAAACTGAAGCAGGGTTTCATGACTTCAAATCCATTATTCCTCTATTTATATCATGCTGCCCCTTTTATTCAAATTTTATATATACTAAATGGCAAAAATGAGGTGAATGAGCTGAAAGGCTTACCTAGTTTTTTATATCTTCATCAAGAAATTATAACATGTGGCATACTTAAAGGAATAGCAAGAAACATTTATTTTATTATTATTATAGATGTTTCTTAGTGGAATACTTAAAACTTGTGAGGAAATACCACTATAATACATTTGCATTGTGGCTACCTTCTAGCAAAACAACACACACATACAAACAAAATCAACAAAAAAAAAAACAACCCCCTAAATAAGAATTAATTTAATAAATATGTTAAAATAGAAGAGTAATCAAAAATTTTCTATTTGTTCTGTCAAATATTTGGGAAGATCTAATTTCCTATTTTAATAGACACAATAAACCCATAAAAATTAATAAAATGTATCTATAAAAATCAAATAAAGATATCACACCAAAATTAAAATTATTCCTCATTGATTTAGAATTGTGCTATCTACAAATTCTTAATGTGAGTGCTTTTCCAATAAGATTATCTCCAATTTATCCTTTTGTATCTTGAAAATACATGACTCTTGTTATGCTGTCTCTCCCATTAAAATGTAAAGACCTTGAGAGCTGGAGTTATTTTTGCCTTTCTTTACATCCATTTATCCTTAGTATATCCTTAATAAATGGTTATAGATTTAATTTGTGCTGCAGAAATGACAAAGTAGTCTAATGAAGAGGCACTATCCACCATTTAAAAAATATTCATGGAAAAGATGAGGAGATATCTTAAGATAAAAAAGGTAATCCGAGATGTCAAGATAGAAAGTTATATAGGCAGATATATTTATGTGTATGCCATGGAAAGAGAATGAACAGAAAGATATTTAAACTCAGCTATTTAAACAATACCCCCCCAAAAAAAATCATTTTCATTAAAAAATTAAAAGCCAGTAGTCAAAGTAGGAAGAATCTACAAAAGTGGAAGATTAAAAGGGTAGTAAGAAATGTCAGTGAACCAAATAAAGAGTTCCCAAATGAATGGATAAATAAAAGCAGGGGAGAGTTAGATTGAAAGATCTCCTGAGAAAGTAATTTCTCCTCTTTCAAAATGAAAAAAAAAAACAAGAACAAAAACAAAAACAAAAAAGGATTTCTCTGTAGTTAAAGTGAAGGTCAGAGAAAAGATTCTAAGTAAGAAAATGAAAGTGATTAGGAAAGCATATATAGTTTGGAAGAATACAATTTGATTTAAAAGATAAAGAATAAAGAAAAGACTAAGTAAGGTTTACAGGAACATAGCCTTAGGGCTGGAAGAGACCTTAGAGTTCATCTGATTTAACCCCTTCTAGTTGGAAAGATATGTGTATGTGCATATTTGCATATATCAAAATATACATACATATGTTACACATAATATATATGTTTATGCTTTTACATATATGCACACCAAAATTTATTTAGCTAAAGGGATTATGGTAGAGAGGATGAATTTTTGAAATGAATATTAATAAATCTTGGTTATTATGTTAAGAAAGATCAGTTGAAGAGAGAAGGAAAAGTAAAAAAAATGTTAATGAGTATATTAACAGAATCATAGCATTGTTAGAGGAGGAAAGAACAGAACTGGAAGAAGTGTTGAGTCAGACTATATTTGGCCTTTTTTATTCCTAATAAATAAAGTAAGAAAGAACAAATTTAGAGCAGTAACAGTGATAAGATGCTGTCTTTGATTAAGAAGAAACCATTATTTGATGTTCTGCTACCAGGAGAATATTCTCTTTGAATTGTTTCAAAACCAAAGATATTTTTGAAATGAAATATATGCACTTACTTAATCAATTTACATTTTGATAGATGGTTAGAGTTAGGAATTAAATCTCATGACAATATCCAGCAAAAGTAACTTGCTTATACAGGATGGAAGCTGATTTAGAATTAGTCAACTAATCTAACTGTAATGATAAATCAAAGTATTGTGATTCAATAAAGCATAAGGAGAGGAGAAAAGTTACTATTGAGTGCTGTAACAGAATGATGTATTTAAAATTAGAAAGACTTGAGATTCAAATTCTGTAGGCATTCAGGCCTATTTGTGTGATCTAAGTCATTTAACTTATTTTAGTCCCAGTTTCCTTATCTGTAAAATGAAGATAATAGTAGTATCTACAACACAGGCCATTGTGAAATCAAGCTATTTTAAATCTTTATACATCTTCAAGTTTGAGAATTTATCCCAGTGAGAATATATAAGTAATTGCTGCTTGCAAATATGATAACATGACTTTTAATCCAATATCTTTATGTGTAACATAACTATATATATGCAGGGCAGTGAGAGCAATATATAGAGTGCCAGTCTTGTAATCAGGAAGATCTAAGTTCAAATCAGGTCTCAGACACTTGTTAGCTGTGTGAGTCTGAGAAAGTCACTTAACCCTGTTTGCCTCAGTTTCCTAATCTGTAAAATGAGCTGGAAAAGGAAATAGTAAATCACTACACTCTCTTTGAAATAACAATAATAACAACCACAAAAAGGGCCATAAAGAGTTATATTTGACTGAAATAACTCAACAACAGCAACAATAAAAATCTTTCCTAAGTCTAGATGAGAAAAAACAGTAACCAATCTAGATATGTATATATATATATATATATGGAAATATAATATATATATATATCCTAGATATGGTAAAGTTATAGATAAATTTATGATAGTTTGCTATGGATTCAAAGATGAAATTATTTGACTATGGGAGCATCAATTCGCTATAAAGTGAGGAATGTTTTATTGACTACAGAGACTGAAATAAATTCAGATTATACAGAAGGGTATGCATATTTAGATAATAAAACTAAATAACTAGATTGTCATAAGGAATCACACATACGGTTTTAACTTAGTATAAAAGAAGAAGAGAGATGAAAAAATAGGGGAAGAAAAATAATGGAGAAGAAACTAACTAATATGATTTATGTATCATATTTAAGGGGTTTTCCAGAATTTCTATTAAATCTATGTCTGTAACTTTACTAAAGAATTATGAATATGTTTCTTTCAGTAGACAGTTGGAAAGCATCTTAGATTTTCCCCTTTCTCTTCTAAACATTCATTAAGAACAGGTTTTTTTTTTTAGCTTTTTAGTAATGTGAACACCTTTGGAAGTCTGGTAAAGCCTGTTGATTCCTTTTCAGAACAATTTGAATGCATAAAAATACATGGGATTGCAAAGGGAACTAATCATGTGTGTGTGTATGTATGCGTATTTACACACAAAATTTCATGAATCCTAGGTTCAACACTATCATGTATAATAACAAAATAATGAAGAAGAAAAGGGGAAAAATCTATATCTCTTTGAACTTTAGATCTAGGATTCTACAATCAAGATTGCATTAATATTGCATCTTGTTTTAATCCCCCTTTGTAATCAGTATTGCAAGTTTATAAATTACCAGGATAAAATATCAATAGCAAAAATAAGATTGCTAAAGAGTGTCTTTGGGAGATTAACCATCCTTAAAATTAGAAAAAATATGATTTGCAAATTCTATTACATATTAATAAAAAAAATCACACCCTAGTAATATTTGCTGAATCAGGACAAGTCACCTAGGCTTTGCTATCAGAGTCTTTTAGCTTTGTGATGTGTAAATCTCAGACAAGTCTCAGACATCTGAAGTAAGAGTCAGCAAAACATCAAATGTTACTTATACCTTAGAGAAGGGTTATGTTAATAAGCTAACCTAAAAATGGCACAGATAAATTAATCTGTTCCCTTCAAAAAAACCTAAAAAATCCAAGCAGTTACCTTCAAAAAATCTTCCATCTCTATTCATTTCATATGGTTGAATACTCCCAATTGTAATCTGTCTTCTTGTCACTCCTTATCCACTTTTCTAAGGCTGCCTTTCTTCCTTCACTATGCCATTCTCTGTCTCTATCATCTGCCTTTGTATCCCCTTTCATTGCTTATTTTTGTACTTTTTGTGCTATTTCTTTCTACACCCCTTGTGCCTTATTAAAATGTTATTATAGCCTCACTTTCCACAGCCATCATAATATTGCCTAGAGTATGCAAAGAACTCAATGTACCTTTCCCTTTTAATATTTTCATAAATTAATTAGCAAATCAAAGATTAAATTAGCAAATCAGGTTTAAGATCAGAAATGATTCACATGTAGCTTACATAACCATTACACATTTTTATGAAAAAAATATATTTAATTTAGGACATTGTGATTAAATCTCTAATGATTAAATCTATTAAAAACTCTTGTTGGATAGTAAAAATGGCCTACAAAATTTCTATTTATTTGAACACAAAAGCTATAGTTTTTAGATTGATTGGGCTCCCAGATATTACAAATATATACATTTAGATTATATAACTAATTTCAAAAAAAGAAAATTAATTTTCTTCCTATAACAAAAATGAAAATAGTGATTTGCATCTTTACTGGCAAAGATAATGATGTTAGGACATATTATTATTTAAACTCCTTGAAGGTGAAGCCCCATCTTATTAATCATTACATATTCTTGAGTGTTTAGTACAGTGCCTTGAACAAATTGCTACTCCATAAATGTTTGCTCAATTAAATTGAATCAAAGAAAATGACCTTTGGAAAAATAAGAATCATAAAATGGATCTGAAAAACAATTGTGGGAGAAAAAAAGACAAACATCTAAGACTGGAGAAAGTCAACCAAAGTTATAAATGATTTTGAATTTTTTTTAAATTCCTTAATACATGTTACATTATTAATTATTCTGAGAAAGTTAATGCTTCAGGTATAAATGGCACACAGATCATTGGAAAGAGCTTAGAATTAGGAGGAACGCCTCAGGTACAGATCCTGAAGAAGTACAGAAGGGGAAATTATGAGTATGACTTAATATAAAAGCCTATGGGAATTGCCCATGACATAAAGAAGTCAAAAGGCTTATTCAGTATCCTACATGTGTTACAGTGGGGATTTTAAATCCAGATCTTCCTGATTTTGAATCCAGTACTCTAGTCACTGACTCACTGTGCTACACTGCATTTGCCTCACATATAGGTATTTAAACAAGACTAAGTCACTTAGAATATCAGAGTCTCAGTTTCCTCATCTTTAAATGGGAATATTAATATTTTCAAAGTCTTCTGAACAAAATCACTATGATGAAAACACTATATGTACAAATGTGAATGCTAATAAAGATGGGAATAATATGATGTTAAGTTTGGCAGAATATAAACTTTTTGATTACAAGGATCATAGTACTTTATAATCCTAGCTAGTCTTGGTACATAGTAAGTGCTTAATACATTATTGTTAATTGAATTGCACATTACAGTATAATATAAACTAGATAATGTATTACTCTGCATCACCAGAATAGCTAAAAACATGATTTGAAAGGGGTAATAACTGTGTTGTTGACACATGTTCCCATATTGAATTTTGGAAAGCATGTTTCAGCTGAGACAGAAATTTTTCTACAAAAGTGGGAGATTTTGAGGCAGCAAACAGAAAATAGTTGGATGTCTAGGGATATATGTAGCTAGTAGTAAAAAGTACTTAGGATTCCAAACAAGTCCTTACAAATTCATTTAGCATCTAGACTTTTTATTTGAAGTTCATTTATTCATTGATGCCTTTTTCAATTTTTTTTTTGGAGATTCAGTTGTTTACATTCTCAATTCCTTGTTCTGCCAATCTGGATATTTTATATTTTTGTAAATGTAAATTAACTTCACTTAAACTATAAGGTTTTTTTTGTAATTAAAGAGTTTCTAAAAATTTCCTTTATTTCTCCAGTTGTTATGATTTCTTCTTTTTGATACTGACAAATTTTTCTTCTCTTTTAAAGCAAACTACTTAATGGCTTATCTACTTTATTTTGCCTTTGTTACTGCCAAAACATTGAATTTGTCCTTCAATATGGTTTTGCTCTCAATTTTGTCGCTGTGTTCATTGATTTTCAGTATTTTTATTTTGATTTTTCTTTAGGATTTTTGATTATTTGATTTTTCTTAAGGTTTTTAAAGTTTCATGGCTTATTCACCAATCTGAAATTCTTTTTCATTTTGTAGATAAAAGTGTTTAAAATATACATTTTCACATAAAGACTATTATAATACCTATAATGTAATCTCCCCACATCATTTAATCAAATAAATTTTTGTGGTTGCCTTTTCTGAAGAAAAAAAAAACTAATAAGGAAAAGAATGCCTTAAAAAGAAAAATTGGCCAAATGAGAAAGGAGGTAAAAAAAGCTCACTGAGGAAAATAATTTCTTAAAATTTAGAACTGAGCAAATGGAAGCTAATGACTTTATATGAAATCAAGATACAATAAAGCAAAGCCTCCCCAAAATGTGAAATATTTCATTGGAAAAACAACTGACCTGGAAAATGGATCCTTGAGAGATAACTTAAAAATTATTAGTCTACTTGAAAATCATGATTAACAACAACAACAACAACAAAAATAAGAGCCTTATCATCTTTCAAGAAATTATCAAGGAAAACTGCCTGATATTCCAGAATCAGAGAGTAAAATAGAAATTGAAGGAACCCACCCATCACCTCCTGAAAGAGATCCTAAGATTAAAAACTCCCAGGAATATTATAGCAAAATTCTGGAACAGCCAAGTCAAGAAGAAAATATTACAAGCGTCCAGAAAGAAACAATTCAATTATAGTGGAGTCACAGTCAGGATAACACAAGATTCAGTAGCTCCTACATTGAAGTACTGAAGGGCTTGTAATATGATATTCTGGAAAGCAATGGAACTAGGATTATAACAAGAATCACCTACCTCGCAAAACTGAGTATAATCCTTCAGAGGAAAAGCTGGTCATTCAATGAAACAGAGGATTTTTAAGCATTCATGATGAAAAGACCAGAGCTAAATGGAAAATTTGATTTTAAAATACAGAACTCAAGAGAAGCATAAGGAAGTAATTAGGAAAGTGATATCATAAGGACTTTAACAAAGTTTATCTGTTTACGTTCCTACGTGGGAGGATGATACTTGTAACTTATTAGAACTGTCTCATTATTGTGGAAGTTAGAAATAGTATATATGGATGGAGGGCACAGGTGTGAGATGAATATGAAGGGGCAATATGTAAAAAAATGATGAAATTAATGAGTGAGAGAGGAATGTACTATGAGAAAGGGAAAGGGAGAGAAGTGGAATGGTGTAAATTCATTAAAAAAAAAAAGGAGGCAAGAAAAAGCTTTTACAGTAGAGCAGTCCAGGGGAAGTAGAGGGTAAGTGAGTGAGTGAACCTTATTTTCAGTAGAAATGTCTCAAAGAGGAAATAACATACAATATGAGACGTATATATATATATATATATTCTTATCTAGGAGGAAAATAGGAGGAGAATGGAATATGAGAAGGAAGAAAGATGATAAAAGAGAGGGCATATTGAGGAAGGAGTGATCAGTAATAAAACACTTTTAATGAGGAACAGGGTGAAAGGAAAGAGAGAATAAATGAGGGGGTTAGACACAATTAATATTACTAATTGTAAAAATGTTTTAGAAGCGAGTTTCTCGGATAAGGCTTGATTTCTCAGACATAGAGGGAACCAAGTCAAATCTATAACAAATAAGAGCTGCGCCCCAATTGAACAAATAATCAAAATATATGATCTATGTCCAAAGGGCTATAAATTCATGCATATCTTTTGACTTAAGAATACCAGTAATAGGCATGAATACCAAAAGAGATATTTTATTTTTTTTATTTTTTTTAATAATGTTAAAATATTGGCAAATCGAATATATGTATACATATTTCCAAACTTATCACTGGTGTGCAAGAAAAATCTTATCTACACAAACGATATATCAGATAAAGGAAACACAATGTAAGCAAACATCAATCAAGGAGTATGAGAATGTTATGTTGTGGTCCACATTTCGCATCCCTCCCTCTGGGTGTATATGGCTTTCTTCAGTGAACAATTGGAGGTGGTTTGAAACATTTCATTGTTGAAGAGAGCCATGTCCATCAGAATTGATCGTCATATAGTACTGTTGTTGCCGTGTATAATGATCTCCTGGTTCTGCTCATTTCACTCAGCATAAGTTCATGTAAGTCTCTCCAGGCCTCTTTGAAATCATCTTGCTGGTCATTTCTTACAGAACAATAATATTCCATAATATTCATATACCATAATTTATTCAGCCATTCTCCAATTGAAGGGCATCTATTCAATTTCCAGTTTCTAGCCACTACAAAAAGGGCTGCCACAAACATTCTTGCACATGTGGGGCCTTTTCCTTCCTTTATGATTTCTTTGGGATATAAGCCCAATAGAAATGCTGCTGGGTCAAAGGGTATGCACAGTTTGATAACTTTTTGAGCATAGCTCCAAATTGTTCTCCAGAATGGCTGTATCCGTTCACAGCTCCACCAACAATGCATCAGTGTCCCAGCCCTCCCACAACCCCTCCAACATTCATCATTAACTTTTCCTGTCATTTTAGCCAATCTGACAGGTGTGAAGTGGTACCTCAGGGTTGTCTTGATTTGCATTTCTCTGATCAACAGTGATTTGGAGCACCTTTTCATATGACTATAAATAGTTTTAATTTCATCCTCTGAAAATTGTCTGTTCATATCCTTTGACCATTTATTGATTGGAGAATGGCTTAAATTTTTATTTAAAATTTTTGCATCAATATTCATTAGGGAAATGGGTCTATAGTTTTCTTTCTCAGTTTTCTCCCTACCTGGTTTAGCTATCAGCACCATATCTGTGTCATAGAAGGAATTTGGTAGTACACCTTCTTTCCCTATTTTTTCGAATAGTTTATATAGTATTGGGATTAATTGTTCTTTGAATGTTTGGTAAAATTCACATGTAAATCCATCTGGTCCTGGAGATTTTTTTCTTAGGGAGTTGATTAATAGCTTGTTCTATTTCTTTTTCTGAAATAGGGCTATTTAAATAATTTATTTCCTCTTCTGTTAATCTGGGCAATCTATATTTTTGTAGATACTCCTCCATTTCATTTACATTCTCAAATTTATTGGCATAAAGTTGGGCAAAGAAACTCCTAATTATTAC
>JAJPUD010001959.1:0-65756 GCA_023553655.1 Myrmecobius fasciatus
GGGGGGGGTTTGATTCCCACAAAAACCCTGGGAAATAGGTGCTGTTACAACCTCCAGTTTACAATTGAGGAAACTGAAAAAGACAGGGTAAGTGACTTGCCCAAAGTTCCACAACTAAATATCTGAGCCACAATTTGAACTCAGATCTTTCTGACTCCACCCCTAACATTCTATCCACTGTACCAACAAAGTACAAAGAGATGTAAACAGATTTAGGTGGGAAGCTATCCAAGGTATTGATAGGAATCTGACAAAAGGATATAAGGATAAAAGAATTACTGAACAGGCCAGCATGGGGATAAATAAAAGATAAAAAGACAAAGGCTGCCCTTAAAAGGAGAGAAGATAATAGAAATTAAAGTATGTAACATACTGTATTAATGACATTTCCTTCTGATGGGAAGAAAAAGAGCAAATGAACATGGAACATTAATTAGAAGGATTCTTAAGGATCATCAAGTCCTGCTGATGCCCCAAACATTATTTCTATAACATCTGACGAGAATTTCAGCATCGTACTAGATTATTAGGCTTTAGAAGACAAAAAAGGCTTAAAGAGGGAATTTGGCAATATTAGGCTTTAGAAGACAAAAAAGTCAAAGAGGGAGTTGATCATTCTGTTCTAAATCTTGCGATGGTATCCAAATCTTCAAGATCACAACTTGCTCAAAAACTAGCTCAGCTTAATTTCAAAGGGAGAATTCAATTCAACAAGCATTTACTAAGTGCTTACAAAAGTCTGTGCTAAGCACTAATACAAAGAAAAGAAATAAATAGTTCCTATTTTAAAGGAAAGCCTAATGGAGAGACAACATGCCAATAACTACACATATGGAGTAAAGTAGCATTAAAGGGGGGAATAGGAAAGGATAATTATACAAGATGGATTTTTAGCAGGGACTTAAATGAAGTTAGGGAAAGTAGGAGACAGAAATGAAGGGACAGAGCGACAAATCCTGCAGTTAGTTAATGGTATTACAGACAAAGTCAATGTCACTGGATCTTATGTATGCAGAAGTGAATAAGATATACAAAGATTGAAAAGATAGGAACCGACCAGGTTATAAAGAGCTTTAAAAGCCAAAAAGATTTCACTATTGGTCCTGGGGGTAAGAGAGAAAACACTGGAATTAAGTGACTAAGCAGGGTTAGACTTGTACTTAAAGGAAGCTAGATTTTGATAGCTGAATGGAGGAAGGATTAGAGGGGAGAGATTTGAAGCCCCAGAGTGATGGCAGTGCCAAGGGAGGGAAGGGGGTATATGAGAGATGTTATGAAGGTTCAATTAATGGGGCATGGAAACCCACTGGATATGGTGAGGGCATGGGAGTGGACAGGGAGTTAAGAGAGACAGTGAAGTGTGAAACTTATTTCTTGCCCCTATCAAGTCATACATACCTGGAATCAGTGCCCCAATGCATTGCATAAATTTTAGCCAAATGCCCCCTCAGTGTTCTTCTAGTGCGCATTTGGATTCGACCCACTGGATCAATGTTGGCTGTGATCTATAAAAGAAAACGGTTCTAAATCACAATTTGGACAGCATAAGAAAACCATTACCTAATCACAACGTCACTGTATAAATGGTCTCGCTGTTGTCCTTGGCATTGGGCCGGCACTTAATAAATGCTTATTGACTGAATGACTGTTACCTCAGTTCTGGTAGAATCACCAAATCTGATCTAATCTGCCCTTGAATTCTCCCTCCCAATCATCATCTTTGCACTGGTTCAGCAGCTGCCACACTTTTTTCAGGTCTTCCTTAGTAGACTCTGGAGCAGTCTCCCATGTAGTCTGACCTGAAGTTCCCTCTCCTTTGACTCAAAACTACCATCAGAATTCTCTTCAAATACCGTGTTTAGCATTTCACTTCTTGACCTAAAAATTCTAGCAATTCTTTAGCAAACTCCTCTGTCTGGTCTTCAAAGCTCTTAAGTTCCTCACACAAAATAATGTTCTAGAATAAATGTTCTAGGCTCTCTCCATTATCTGTGTATTTTGTTCACTTTTGGCCCCTTGGCAATATCCAACTAGTTGCCAAACCTTGCCAATTCTTCATAATATTTCTTGCTTCCATTTCCCTGTCTCTAGGTTTTGACAATCACACCAGAAATACTGCAATAGTCTCCAAACTACTCTTCTTGCTTCTAACTGTTTGCACTGCCCACAAAATCACCTTATAAAGATATAGGTCTGACCTTGCTAATCCTCTGTTGAAAAAAACGAAAAACAATCCAATGGGGTTTCCTTTTACCCTATAGGATAAAATAACCATTTCTTAATTTGGCTGATGTTCTCCACAATCTAGCACTAACTTATCTTTCATTTTTATTTCAAATTAATCCTTCCTGCATACTACATTCCAGACGGACTACACTACTGGTTCTTTCCAGAACCAATAATCCATCTTACTCTTCATGTACATCCGCACAAAGTGTGCTCCTCCTATCTGGGTTATACTCTTTTCTAATTTGTTTCTTAGACTGGAAGAGTAGGACCACCTACCTCTGTAATGCCCACCATGATCTCATTGTAATGCTATTTCCCACCTATAATTTCCTACCATTCACTCATCGATATTAATGTTGTACCTTTAGCATACAAAAGTTTCTCTCTTAGAAGATAAATTTCTCCCAGGCAGGGACAGTTGCATGTCAGTCTATCTCCAAGGGGTAGCCCAGGGGAAGTACCCTAGGAATGCTTATTGGTTCAGGGTGGGGAAGTGTGAGTTGTTTTGGGTGTGTCCTCTCCAATCCTACCTTTCTGTCAAAATTGAGCTCAATCCCTGCCTTTTTCATTAGATCTCTGAATTCCAGTCATATTTATACCCTCTACCAGACAACATTCTATCTTCTCACCTGCACAGTCTGTTAATGAGTCTGTTGGGGTTAGTTTTTCCCTCAACTCAATTGTAAGCTGCTAGAAAGCAAGCACCTCACACCACTCATCTTGTTCTTATACAAGGGGCTCTAGAGCTGAGAGAACATGCTGATCCATGTCAGCAATATCTTAGCAACCTTTTTATAAGTTTGCTACCAATTAGGAAAAAAAAATCAAAGTGTACAGTTGATCATTTTGATTAGCCTCTATAATGTGGATCGGTTCTTTCCTACTGTTCAACTTCATTTAAAGGAATTCCCAAAAAGCAGTAAGACAATTTAAAATCCATTATTCAAACTCTAGGGAATCATGAATATTATTTTTTCTTCATATTTGGATGAGTTCTTTGGGCCTTTTTTTAAATTTTTAATTCTCAGCTTTGAGAAGATCTATTAAGACTGCTACAACTTTTCATAACTATTTCTGCAACAAAGGAATACTTTTCATCAATTATTTTTACATGAATGAAAATGTGCTAAACTCTTTTAACTTAGGTTTAATAATCTACAGTAAAAGTTCATAAATTTGTATTAACTGGTAGGAAGGTTAGGTTGAGATAAAAGAATATTTAATTTAAAAGTTTTATTATTGCCTTTTGTTTTAGATAGATATCCTTCCCCCCACAACAAAATCTTCTTTGTAACAAAGAAAAGCATTTCTGCAAAGCCAAACAACACAGCAAATTCAGAAAACACAGAATTTTGTCAAGGAAATCTGGTATTTTTGCTTTCAAATATATAAAAGCAACTTTAATTGGACTTCTCAGTAGAATCTTTCTGGGACTTGCATTTAAAACTAGGTAGGAATGATTTATAATTAGCTTGTTAATTATGCACATTTATAAATGGTACTTCTAAAACATGAAGAATTGTTTTAAAAGTGACTTAAACATAGTCTCATGTTGTACTGCTTGATACATAACAAGTACTGAATGCTTCAATCAACAAACATTTCTACAGTTTGTACATCATGCAAGAGTTTAAGAATACAAATACAAAATGCTTGTTCAATAACATTTCAACCACTATTCAATTCTTGACCAGCCCAGAGACTCATCTAGGGCCATTTTCTTTTGCTCTGATCTGCATCTTGCTACTGGCCCCAAATACCTCTGAAGGGGAAAATGAAGCTGGTGACTCTGCAGAGCCCTATATCACTTATATCCAATTCACTGGTATGTTATGGCTCTCTGATGTCATGGTCCTCTTGGACCATGAACAAAGGACAAAGAACAAGTCCACAGACAGTCGAAGCAATAGCATCATTACATTTCCAGTAATGTACTAAATAATTCAATCTGTCAGTCTAAAGTATACTGATTTCAGTACAATTTATAACTCAGCTGTTACAGATGCCATTGATAGCTTGCCATCACCATGTAATACAATTATTTAACAAAAATGTTTGGGTAACAAATTCTGCTTTATAAACTCTGTCAAAAGAACTTAGTTTAGTGATCAAGAAACAGAGAAAGCAGTATTCCAGCTTTAGAAAAAAAACCTAAAAAATTCCACATGTGGCTATTAAAATGAAGCCTATTTAATAAAGAACATGCCTCAAAAACATATAAATATTAGAATTATAAGGGGTCCTTTTCTAAATTGCCAATGATTTTTAAAGTTGTTTTTTTTTTAAGTAGGTCTTTTGCTTAACATGAACAAGCCAGGCTTCTTTGAGATACCACCTCAATGACACTGGGAATGGCCTGAGCATCATGTTAAAACAAAAATGGTGTTTTATCCCACAATCCCTTCCTTGAAAACTAACCTCTCACTCAATTAGCAGATTCTCATACAAAAAAGGAATCAGATGACATCCTGGAAAAAATATTTTTTGGATAAACCTAATAATTTATTGTTCCAAACATCACCAGTGCTATCTGAAAGGCATGCATCAATCCAATAAGTACAAAAGCAGTTGACTCCAAAGTTCTCCAAGTAGATAAAAGAACTGTTAAGTTACACACAACCTATAAACTATGGGAATTAATTTTATAAGAAATTCTTACCTGAGACAAAGTTGCATCTGCACATGCTTTTCTAGCATCCTGCAAGAACAAAGAGGGCAGGGAGAAGATAAAAATATGGTTTTATTTAATAATTTAATTTAGTAAGTTTAATTTAAATTCCAGTTCCTCAAACTTCAGAGAGGGTCAGTTATTCTTCATTACAACAAAAGCTAATTTCTGCTAGCAGAGTCCCCAGTTCTAAGCTCCTACACAATGTTGAGGGGCTCCTTATACAATAACTAGGCCTGGCAGATGCCATGTTCTAATAATTGCACAGGACATTTGTATATTTTTAAAAGCACTTTCACATCTATATTCACCAGAATCTCAAGACTATATCATGAAGTCTAGAGTGAACAAACTGAGTAACAGAGACACACAGCTAGTGTACAGCAGAACTAGAACCATCTCAATTTAAAGATTTTTTTTCGCTGAATTATATTCTCTAGAGGGACAATATATTTGTTTCACTACTGCTTTACTAAGCTGCTACCTACTGCCCTGACTATACTGCAGTGAGGTCCCCTGTTGGTCCCTGGGAATGGGCAAATCCCCCTGCAGACTCTAGCCCCACCAGGGTGGGGCAGCAAGCATCTCTCTAAATGGGGTCAGGCTGTTTTGCAGTCTATGCAAACCTTTCTGGCTTAGGAAAAGCAGCCAGAACATGTGCTGGAGTAACTGTCACTCTCCATTCAGCTACAATAATTCAGAAGATGATATCAACTTCAGGAACCCTCGGCTCTTGAGCCAACCTGACTGCTTCCCCACTGGGCTTCTATGTCTGCTACCTTTCCCTACACCAGCCCACCTTCTATCCCTCTCAGCTTTCTTTGGTATTTTCTTCTCCCATTAAACTGTAAGCCCCTTGAGGGAAGGCACTGTCTTTCTTTTTCATATCTTACAGTGTTTACACTTGAGAAATAACTGACTAGAACTCAAAATCACCCTTCATAAACAACATAAAGGAACCAGAGGAGGAATTTTTTTTTTTAAAATTTAAAACACAAGTCTTTGGTAACAATTTTATTAGCAGCAAGGCTGTCCCTTTAAACAATTCTGTGTGATAATTGCTCCAAATATGCTCTAACCAACATTTTGTACTTTTTACAACTGAGCTAAGCTCTGAAAGGAACTCAGTATTTTGATAAAATAAGAAATGGAGAATAGGAAAGTTTACTTAATATGTGAAGTGTCTGCAAACTAAACAGATTATAAGGGAGATACTTGAGACAAACTGTGATGATTCTATGCAGGGCAGTTCCATTATTAAAAAAGTAAAACAACCAAATTTATATATACAAAATTAGATTACTTCAAATACCTTCATTTCAAACAAAGATTCTAAGCTTATATTTTACTTACTTTTTGAAGGACTATAATACACAATTCTAAGAACAGATACCACAAGCCCCAAAATGCAGGAAGCAGTAATTTTATTGGAGCCAGGCTTTGATAATTGTTTAAAAGAATATAAAATTAATGAAGCCAGGAAAAAAATAATATCCACTTTTTAAGCTATTTACACAAGCTAAGCTAGTATTATATTTCCATAGCTAGAGAACATGCAGATAAATGGAGCATTCCTGTACATGGAATATACTAAGAAAGAGCTAGTCACTGGCATTTTATTCATAGGCATGGACTGTAAGTTGTATTTGAAGCACTACTAATTATACTGGTTTAGAATTTAAATTACAGTAGAATGAAAACATTTAGACCTTTAAATGCTATGTTCACCACTGCTCCCCTCCAAAACTGCCAGGCTGACCCATTTGAGCCAATTTTTAAATATGGACACTGGGCTCTGCTCTGACTTTAGTGAGGATAGAAAGGAACCCCAAAAGTTCAGAACAGTTCATCTCTTATGTTAGTCAATCATGTCCCTTTCCATTTCTGTAGGCACTTAGATCATATCTCAGCATACTGAGTAAACTGTACTTTTTCATGGAAAAAAGTTTTCTTAATCTATCAGGTTCCTTCAATTTGAAGTTATAACATTTCAAATTAATTTCACACTGAGATCAGTTTGGAATGGTGGCAAGAGTCAAGATACCTGATAGCCCTAGCTTTACCATTAACTCATTGTAAATCTGGGCAAATCACCTCTGAGGATGCCCGATGATCTTCTAGATGAAGATGAATGATGACAATTTTTAGAGTCTTTTTTGCTTTTAAAGGGGGAGATGACACCTGAAGTTCTAAATGGTTCTCATGAACTCCTCTGAGTTATTAATTCACTAAAAAGGTTGATGTCTATTTGAATCCAGGTTTGTCTTCTGGGGAATCTGAGGACCATTTTTATGGTCTAGAAGAAAAAATTTATTTTGTATACTTGTCATATTAGGACCTCTTAATCCGGTTTAGATGTCACCTGTATAACTTTTCCCATCCCCCACATGGAAGGAAATACACAATTTCCAGCTGTGTTTCTACAATGGACATTTATAAGTTTTCACGTAACATCTGTGGTCTTTTATGAAATTTGATTTTAAAATCTAATTTTGTATTATGGTTGGTTGATGTAAACACAATATGAAAAGGACAGAGGCAAAACGAAACCATATTCTATCACTACTGGGTGAGACTTGAGTTTTTGAAAACACAGCACTGACATTAAAGCCAGCTGTGATAGGTAAACGTTTAAGATAAGTCTTAAAACACTTCCCAAATTACAATGTCCACTAAGTTTTGAGATAATTCCCTGTCAATTTTACCATAAAGGGGTGGGTGGCAGCTGAATACTTATGAAAAAGGGAGGGGTTTGAAAACTCTTGTACAAAGTTAATTAAATTAATATGAGATGATACCCAATGTAGTCCTGGATAAGATTCTAGACTGCCAAAATATATTGGCTGGTGCTTTAAATGGAACTGAAATGTAGCTTGATTTGTCAGATCAGGGAAAATCTTTTAGAAAGACAAGAGTTTTAAAAACCACATTTCTGTTAGGTTGAATGGATTTGTGTAGCTAAAAACAAATTTTAAACCAAAGATATGACTATATATTCTGAACACTAATCAGCATGTAAAAACAGAAATGGAAGGTTTGAAAACAAATACTGAAACAGGAATGCACGTGAACAGAGGTCTTTGGCACTACAGATTAGAGCATATAAATACATCCATTACTTTACTGAACTATATTCTGATGCAGTTTCATGCTGAGGCTTTAAGATGGTCTTGTTATCAGAAACAAAGGAATTTTTATAAGTCTTGTCTTATATGATGATAGTTACCTGGTATTCAAACGAATAGGTTTCTCCCTAGTCCTCTAGTACATACTTCCTCACCTTTATTTGCCCCCTTAGTTTCTCTATGATAGGCTGTAACATTACAAACACACCCAGACCAATAAAGAGGACCACTGAAGAGAAGAGATTTAGGTTCTGAAGGGACTTTATAAAAGCCATCCAGTCCAAGCACAAGAAGTTAGCTGATCTGCCCCAATCAGCAGAAGGTGGTAAGTGATTTGTCATATAGAAAGGAGCAGAAGGGAATTTGAATCCAGTTCCTTTAACTCCAAATCTTCTGTGCTTTCCATTATAATATGGATCATTTCTCCCAACCTTGAGCCTTATTTTGACAATGTAGATTATATTATGAATTTATCAGTGTAAAAGTAATATTCAGTTGACATACATGAACCAGACAGTTCAGATAAATTCAAGAGAATTGAGGGCTAATAAATATTTTCAGTTTCAGAAATTTATATGCATTGATACTATTTTTCTTCCCTGCCAAGTCTTCCCTTTCCTATTGCTTATCATATCATTAAGTTAATAGCATCTATTTGTAGTGTAAATATCCCTACTACAAATATAGGTATAGGAATGAAAAGTGAGAACAGCCGAAAGTTACATTTTAGGCTTATACCTTCTTTTAACTTAGTTTAACATTTTGTACATCAGAGGTACATGTTATGCTAATACTACTACTTTAAAAAGGGGTAACTTGCATTAAGAGTACTAAATAAAAACTACTATTCAATAAGATAAATTTGAGTTTATTTAAAAAGATCTCACTTTACACAACAGACAGATCCTTGAAAAGAGATGTGGAAATGAATTTAATCTGATCTTCACTTGGAAATGACTTCTGATACTAGAACTTTAATATTCTTAATCTCTGGCAACTTTCTTCAGTAGGAAATTCCTGTATGTGGAAATTCTTTAATAAAGCCCTTTTGATTCATCTGTGATTTAGGTTTGAAAAATCTGTGTATCAGGGTCTTTCAAAGATACATGGTTTGTAAAACCAAACATTTTAAATACTGTCGCTAACTTTGCCAAGTGTTTCCATCTGTATTTTGTTCCTTCTCTCAGCATAAAAACCCTTAGATGGGTGGATTCAAACGTGGGGGAATCCAGCTGGTAGTTTTTTGTTGTTTTCAGTTGTGTCTGACTCTGTGACCCCATGGGGAGTTTTCTTGGAAACCATGTAGAGGACTTTGCCTTCTCCAGCTCATTTTTCAGATGAGGGAATTGAGACAATGACAATTAAAGAGACTTCCCCAGGGTCATGCAGCTAGGTAGAAGCATAATCTGAATTTAGGAAGCTGAGTCTTCCTGACTCTAGGCCTGGCATTATTCACTGGGCCTAGAGTCAGAAAGAGTTCAAACCTGAGCTGTCACTTACTATGACCCTGGATAGATCACTTAACCTCCATCTAATAATAGAAGCGAATGGCAAACCACTCCAATATCTTTGCCAAGAAAACTCAAAGGACAGTTGGTTCACAGGGTCATAAAAAGTAAGGCCTGACTGAACAACTGGGGAAATCAGGTGGCACAGAAGTTAGAGTGTCAGATCTGAGCTCAGGAAAACTCAATTTCCCAGCCTCAGACACTTGCTGGCTATGTGACTCTGGGCAAGTCACTTCTTCCATCTGCCTCAGTTTCCTATCTGTAAAATAAGCTGGAGAAGGAAATGACAGACCATTCCAGTATCTCTGCCAAGAAAATCTAAACTGGGGTTCATGAAGAATAGGCTTGTCATCATAGAGAATAAAAAAGTTGAGGTTAAATACTGAACACGACAAGGAAGTATTTTTAAATGTTAAAGAAATATGATCCATGTTTATTCAGGATATCCAATTCATTAGAAGAGAGACTCTAACATCTTGGGTAAATGCCTTCCTTTCTTTCTTTATGCAAACAATCACAAAATTTTCCTGGAAAGGATAAAAACAGCTCCAATATATGAATGATAAACAAGTTTGAAGACACAGATGCTTAGTTACGTACTCTAATTTGGTTTTTCAGTTGTTCGGCCTCCTGCCGTAACTGGTCAAGCTCACTCATTTTCTGATCTTAAAGATTTGCTTCACGCACACCTCCAAGACTCACAGATCTAAAAAAGAAACATGGACACAAACAATTAATGAATATAAATACTGACTGGCTTAACAAAGCACAAATATTTTGTCACGGCTGAGTACAATTTGATACTTAGTTTTGCTTTCATAACCCAGGCTGTGTATGTATGTGCAAACATATGCTTTGCCATTGCTCATGAACATGTTATAAAACAGTAACAATATATTCCTATAGATTGAAAAATGTCATGATGTCCATGCTTCCTTTTCAAAATTATTTTTATTTTATTCAAGAATGCTTTCTGGATTTGTACCAGGTGCCGCAGCTAACTGATTTCAAAATGTCTCTGTTTTCATTGATATGAATACTTACTTGTAACCTCAAGACCTTATCAGACTATTCTTAAGTTTTGTGGCCGAAAAAAATTAATTGCCTCATGGCCAACTTAATGATAATTAGTTTTTCTGTAAGTAGCTAAATTAATGTTCAATGGATAGCTTGTTGCCAAGCTCAGACAGGAGGCTCCCTAGTTTGGAAGAATTTACCAGAGCTTACAATCCTTGGGAACAATCACTGGAAACATAGTCCTCACCACATCACGGTGACACATCAGATGAGCACTTTAGAAGAGGATAATATATTAAATAAATAAAAAATAATCAACCCAAGAAAAGCATTTATGTAGAGTAATGTGGAAGTAATGAAACTCTGTTACAGAGGCATTTAAAACCAAAAGTAACAGATAAATTATTTAGGATAATGTTCATTAGAAAACACACACACACACGTACACGTACACATACACGTTATAAAGTCACATATTTATATGTATTCTTGTCTCCCCACTGGAACATCAGCTTCTCGTGACTATTTCATGCGATGTACTTATGTCCTAACAATATACCTGGTACACAGTAGGCATTGATAATGCCTTTTCCTGTCTGAAAATCTTACATGGTGGGTGGGAACAAAAACCAAGAGTCAATTTGGAAAATTTGGTGAAGTAGTATTATTTATTTGGATAACTCAATTTTTGGGAATGTCATCAAGAACTCTAGGCTAGAAATCTGAGTTTTGGAAACAAGAAGGATCCCCCTCACCCTCTTCTCCCCAAGAAGAAAAGACCACTTAGCAGCCAAAAGAAATATGGGATTGGGAAATGTCTTGACCTTCCAGCTCCAATCACGCTTCCTGTGTAACTCCAAGAACTGAAGCTTTTACCCTTTTCTCACAGGTGAACCAATCTCTCAGGCTCTCTACTTAAATTCTTATTAACTCAACCTCCAGTGCCTAGCATACAGTAAATTCTTAAATACGCCAACCCAAACCAAAACTCAGCTTATTCTAATTCTAGCATTTGAGGTTCTCTACAATCTGATGCTCCCTTACATTCCCAAGCCCATTCCCATTCTCATATGTTGTAGTTGAACTGCATTAACTATTTCCTAGTTTCATTCTCATTCAGGTTTTTTGCACATGTCCGTTTTCCAGGGCAAGACCAAGAACGCGACTCAGGGTTGAATTGTGGCTCTGTGCTTACTGACTGTTTGACTTTGATAATTCCAGAAGTCCTGATTTTCATATTTCTAAAATGAAAGGGCTGGATGAGACGACTTCTAGTCTGAGGTCTTGTCTTTTTCAGTTCTAAGTTATGAGTCCATGAGACATAATTGTTGAAATCTTTCCCCTTCTTCAGTTCAGATAGCACCAACTTCCCAAGACCTTCTTATTGTTCATATCCTGACACTCATGTGTCTTTTTGATTTTGATATCCCAACTATCACTTTCTGCTTTGTACACATGTTGTTATTTTTTTTTAATTAAAGCTTTTTATTTGCAAAACATATGCATGGGTAATTTTTCAACACTGACCCTTGCAAAGCCTTCTGTTACAACTTTTTTCCTTCCACCCCATCCCCTAGATGGCAGGTAGTCTAATACATGTTAATGTTAAAATCGAATATATGTATACATATTTATACAATTATCTTGCTGTACAAGAAAAATCGGATCTACAGGAAAAAAAAAACCTGAGAAGAAAACAAAATGCAAGCAAACATTAACAGAAAGCATGAAAATGCTATCCCACAGGCCTCTCTCTGGTGTATATGGCTTTCTTCATCACTGAACAACTGGAACTGGTTTGAAATATCTCATTGTTGAAAAGAACCATTTCCATCAGAATCGATCATCATATAGTCTTCTTGCAATGATCTCCTGGTTCTGCTCATATCACTCAGCATCAGTTCATGCAAGTCTCTCCAGGCCTTTCTGAAATCATCCTGATCATTTCTTACAGAACAATAATATTCCATGACATTCATATACCATAACTTATTCAGCCATTCTCCAATTGATGGGCATCTACTCAGTTTCCAGTTTCTAGCCACTACACAAAGGGCTGCCACAAACATTTTTGCACATGTGGGTCCCTTTCCTTCCTGTAAGATCTCTTTGGGATACAGGCCCAGTAGAAACGCTGCTGGGTCAAAGGGTATGCACAGTTTGATAACTTTTTGAGTATAGTTCCAACTTGCTCTCCAGAATGGTTGAATCCATTCACAATTCCACCAACAATGTATCAGTATCCCAGTTTTCCCACATCCCCCCTCCAACATTCGTCATTATCTTTTCCTGTCATCTTAGCCAATCTGACAGCTGTGTGGTGGTATCTCAGAGTTGTCTTAATTTGCATTTCTCTGATCAATAGTGATTTGGAGCACCTTTTCATATAACTAGAAATGGTTTTAATTTCATCATCTGAAAATTGTTCATATCCTTTGATCATTTATCAATTGGAGAGTGGCTTGAATTCGTATAAATATGTCAATTATATATTTTAGAAATGAGCTCTTTATCAGAACTCTTAAATGTAAAGATGATTTCCCAATTTACTGCTTCCCTTCTAATCTTGTCTGCATTAGTTTTGTTTGTACAAAAACTTTTAAACTTAATATAATCAAAATTTTCTATCTGGTTTTCAATTAAAAATTCTAGTTCTTCTTTGGACATAAGTTTATTCCATCTCCACAGGTCTGAGAGGTAAACTATCCTATGTTCCTCTGATTTGCTTATAATATCACTCTTTATGTCTAAATCTTATCTTGGTACGTGGTGTTAAGTGTGGGTCAAGCCCAAGTTTCTTCAATACTAGTTTCCAATTTCCCCGGGAGTTTTTATCAAATAGTGAGTTCTTATCCCAAAAGCTGGGGTCAAAAAGCTGGGGTCTTTGGGTTTGTCAAATACTAGTTTGCTATAGTTATTGCCTATTTTGTCCTGTGATCCTATCCTATTCCACTGATCAACTAGTCTATTTCTTAGCCAGTATCAAATGGTTTTGATGAACGCTGCTTTATAATATAGTTTTAGATCTGGCACATCTAAGCAACCTTCATCAGCATTTTTTTTTTTTTTCATTACTTCCCTTGAAATTCTTGACCTTTTGTTCTTCCAGATGAACTTTGCTACTATTTTTTTCTAGATCTGTAAAATAATTTCTTGAGAGTTTCATTGGTATGGCACTAAATAGTATAGATATTATTTCTCTTCTTAAATTGTAAGTTCCTTGAGAGCCAGGATGTGTTTTTAGCATATTCTTGGAGATCTAAGATTTTTAGATATAAGAACTGTAGTGTGGGACAAGGACAATTAGAGGTTCCAGTTTTGTTTTTTTTTTAAGTCAGCTAAATAAGTCTGATTAGACATGTTCTTTTTTTTTAATCCAAATTTCCCTGTACCATGCCATTATTCAAAGACATTCAAATGACTGTTAAATCTCTCTTCCACTGTTAAGAATTCTTAAAAAGGGGAGAATACAATATCTAGCTTTCAGAATTTCCTATCTTCTCAACTTAATCAAAGATATGAGTGAAACGATTCAGTAAATTACCAGGGAACAGTAAGTTCCCTTAAATCACATCACCTAAATATTTTATTACTAGCAATCAGAGTACTTTATACTGTACAAAACAATCTATTTCTGAGGCTTCATTCATCTTTACCTCAGGAGAATATAATGCCTTTCACTTCTCTTATACTCCATGGAGCTATCCCCCCTTAGTTGGTTTCAAGGACACCACACTCCTGATTTTTTCCAAACTTTTCTAACATCTTTACCAGTTCCTCTTCCTGATTTATTAATGGCTACTTCCCAGAAAAAAAGAGTCAGCAATGCAACTCATGACCAAATATATCTATATCACAATATATGGTGAACTAGCAAACCTAACAAGTTGTCAAATTTGAACTCATCAGTATCATGGAGATTAAGTGGATTAAAACTCAGAATTAAAATATGGCCCTGTACAGTTGTTCTATATACGAGGTAAAATAACATTGTCTACTGAGAAGACATACTTGTGAGAAGAAATCTAAGAACAAGAATAGAAAACATATGGGTAAAGATCAACAGAGACAGAAACAGAAGGAATACTGTCATTAGAGTTTACTATAGACTAGACACAAAGAACAAAGATAAAAATTTGGAAATAAATCACAAAGCTAACATAAAGGCATATTTTATGAGTGATGGGGGACTTTACTTTTCTAGACTTCTATCATGGCTCTCTCCAAAATAGAGCATCTAATAACTTAATCCTTCAAAAATTGAAGAAGACAATGAGGAGACAGTCTTTTGGGATATGATTCTTATCAACTAGAGTAAACTAGTTTCTGAAATGAAAGTGAGGGTAGATCTTTCAACATGTGATAAGGAAGAAGAGAAAGATAGCATATAAACACATGATATATTCTAGATTTGCGAAGACTGCATGCAGGAGAAGGAATTGGGTCACCAGTGAGAAAATATACAATTCTTTGAATGAGCCCATGATTCTCTTTGAATAAAAGGTACATTTTTAAATGATAGTGTTCTTTTGGCGACAACATGACTACAAATCAAGGAATATTCATTTCCAAAAAAGTGAAATTGAAGCTGACCCCTCAGACAGGCACATGGGTGCACAAGAAACAGTTGCAACACAGAACAAAAGGTAACTTAAAGAAAAGTATTGTAGAGGACAACATCAATGAAACACAACTGGAAAAAATGATAGGTCAGTCTCACTGTGAAGATAAATTGGGGTCTACCCCATGTTAACAGTCTAGAAGAAAGTCCCTTTGGACACAGACCTTTTAAAACCTCATTTTTTCTCATATGGACAATGTGAATGATACTAGTAGTATGATTTTTGGTGGAATGGTAGATTGGCAAAAATGTTTTGGAAATCAATAAGACAATGAACAGTTAAAGTCATAAAAAGGTCTTATTTGCTCAAAATATTGACAATAAAATACATGTGATGCTTAAAAAAAAAGGCAAATGTAGATGCCCAGAAAAATGAATAAATCATGATTTAATCAACGAAATACTATAAATAGTACATACAAAGCTTACATGTAAGTGTTGAAGGATGTACCAGGAATGTGGCTAAGTACACTACATGTGCAGTGATCCCAACAGTTATTTCCTAAGAAAATAAAATTAAAGGCAATAGAAATTCAAGCTACATGGATCTGGAAAGCTACATGGGGGAGGGAGGAAAAGGAAGAAAAAGAAAACAGCATTATTTTGTTGTATTGTTTGTTCAATAATATGCTAGGGGTTTTATGTAAGATTATATATTTTTTGGTTAATTGCTACTAAGCTTATGATAAAAAATATACTATGCAGATACCTAAAAAAGATACCTATATGGAATCTTATATAACAATGCAAAAAAATAGTGAAGCAAAAATACTGTTTTAGGAAAAGATGAGTTTGATTTTGTACAAGTTGAGTTTGAAGCACTAATGGTAGCTTCAGGAACGAGTAAAAAAGCATTTTATAAGCTTCAAACAGTACTAAGTACAATAGAGATGTCAACTATTATCTCTATTCTTCTAGAATCACATGTTGAAAGACAGTGTTTTTCTTCTTTCTTCTTCATGTATGCCATGTCCTATCAATTCTGCCTCAACTAATTCTCTCCAATTCCCACTGCCAATAGGCAGTACTGTCTTCATTACTACTCATTTGGATTAGTACTGAACCTTCTAAATTGGTTTTTCCTTCTCTCCTCTCCCTACCCTCTAATCTATCCATCACTATTACAGTTGAGATTTATCTTCTTTATGCATATATGTGGCTGCCTATCATGCATAACAGGATTCTATTCAAAACCTTTGGAAGCTCTACTATCTACCCCAAATAGTTAAACTCATTATTATCAACTCACACGGTAAAGCACTTGAAGTAGAGAAGACAGAAAATTCTATCCCCTGGAGCAGCCAGGGAAAGAAAGTACCTGGAGCCACAGGGTAAGATGGAAGAAGGCTGGAAAGGTAGGAAGGGTCCAGATTATGAAGAGTTTTAAAGGGCCTCCCAAAGGATTTATATCTGGGAATACAAAGGGGAACCACTGGGATAAAGCAAGGGTGGGTGACACTTTAGAAAGATGACATGATTTGTCTTTGGTCATACTGTCTATATAATACAATACTGCCTTTCTCATGGCCTCAGGCTAACATTCAAGATGCTCCTGGATTCATTCCCCTTTTACATTTCCATTCTTATTTCATCCTGTTTATCTCACAAACTGAAGGACTTGTAGTCTCCTTATACACATCTGGTTTCCTCACTTCTGCCCTAGTTCTTGTCCCTCCTATGCCTAGAAGCCCTTTCCCTCTACCCTTCTCAGACCTTGTCCATTGAAACTGTTTTGTAAAACTCAGTGCAGATGTCCTTCATGAAGCATTCCTAGACCATTCTAGTCAATCAATGATCGTTTCCCTCCTTATTCCAAATAGAAGGAAATACTTATTAGGCACTTTCTTAGTTTTTATAAGACTTGATTGGATATGTGTAACAGCCTCCTACCAAACTGTAAGCTTCATAAGAGCTGAGATTTAGGTTTTATTCAATCTTTGTTTCTCCCTCAGCAGCTAGCATAGTACTAGATAACCATAAAGTCCAAAGTGTTTTACACACCAAATCTTATATCTGTGGGTGTACAAGAAATACAAATGGAATAAGAGTGTACTTGTTAATGGAAAGGTACAGAAAGTACTTTTCAGTACAGAAAGGGTACTGCTAGCATATTCTATTGAAAAAGCTACCTTCAAACTTAAAGCTTTCATCAATCTAAATATGACCTTGTTAAGATTTTACTCCTAGCATAATAAAAACTAACCATCATCCATGAGACTAAATGTGTATAAGTTTGTTACTTTACAATCATCTATTTGAACTTTATAAATTTATTAAAAAACATATTTAATAGGATTTTTCAGAGGACAGAGAAGCTCAATTTCAGAAGCTATTTGTCTATTTCTGTCCAGACTTGGAGAGCAAAAACATTTTGTTTGCATTAATAAGAGTTATCTCCCCAGGTGGGCACTTAATAAATTCAATGTGACATAACTGTCCATCCATCAATGGAGCCTCAAAAACTTCCTCTTAAATACATTAACTCCCCCTACCAGTGTAGAATGGTTTTTAAATCATAAAAAGAGCATGACAGTGAGTGGAGACTAGATCTATTTTCTTCCATCGTCTAATTTAGACTAGATAATGAGGGATGCTAAAGAAGAATCTACTGCCAGTCCCCCCCCCCCAAAATTTGGAACTATGTATGAGTTCATTCTGCTTTGTGCTAAAGGGTATACCTTCAAATTAAGAGAAAAAAAAATCACCATTATGCTTTTCATTATTACAGTGTTTACCACAGACACTTACGCATAAAATACAATGGTTTTATCTTTAGGAATGGTGGTATTGGGAATAATTTTAATCAGGATTACTTTAAAGTCAGGGATAATCTTTAAGACATATGTGTGCCTAGATGGTTATTGGAGTTGATTAGAGTATAACTAACAAGGCCAAGGTCACAGATTTGTTAACTCTCTTAGGCAGATAATTTTTGGAGCTACAGACTACAACTCTAATTCTGGCCAACCCTCTTTCTGGGGTGAGACAAGGGTATTCACAGAGCACCATGAATACTGGGGTAGTCTGTTACTACCCTGAAAATTAATGCAATGTCAATATTATAGTGAAAATTAGTTTTTCACTTTCATATAAAGGACAATACACAACCACAAAATAGAACTCAATAAAAAATTGGCTATGAACACCTCCAGTTCCATGAGTGGTCTGTCACTCACCCACCATGTTTAATCAGGTGAGAAAACCCCACATTTTTGTCAAGTGTGCTCCTTTCCATTCACATGGTCTGTTCTACCTCTTGATTAGAATGCAGTAGTCTACACTACTACAGCCTTGGTAACCTGCCCACAGGTGCTCCCCTTTCCAATCTATCCTCCACCCAAATACCAAATGAGTATTTCTAAAGAACAGATCTCAAAGATCTGACCTAGAAGCCTCCTATACTACTTAACTCTCTAGACCTCAATTTCCTCATCTCTTAAAATAAAATAAGGGAGGTTGGACTACATGATACCTAAGGTCCCACTCAAATCCAGAACAATAATTCTATAAACCAAATCACCCTCAATTTCAAATAATGTCTCAAAGAGAAAACTTTAGACAAGCCCCACATTAGCCCACATATCTCTCCTATGATCTGGCCTCCCAGTACTGTCTGTGCACTTTCTTCCTTTACCACACTCTTGGTTTTGCTCGTGGTCCACTCTGAAACACATTCTTTCTGGAGCACTGGCTTTTGCTTGTTTGGAAAAGCCCCAGGTGCTCTCCTCAGCTGCCTTGGAGAATCCTTAGGGTCCTTCAGGGCACAACGGGGCTATCACCCTCCTACAGAGGAAATTCCTGAGCAGGTCCTTTTAGATTCCTTTGTATTTACTTTTTTGTGTATGTTGTGTTGTGTCTCTCCATGAGAACATAAACTCCTTGAAGGCAGAGAATATCCTTTCTTTGCATCCTCAGGGCTCATGTAGTGGGTAATGGAGGCTTAACAAATGTTTGCTGTATTAAATTCAGAGGGTTCACTTCTTTCTGTATGACTATCTTGAAGGAATTTACCCCATAATGAGGGGAAGGCTATCATCCACCAACATTTCCTTTTACAAAAAATATAAACCTGCATCAATCTAATAGTATAGGCTCAACTAAACCTGCTACAAAAAACTGGTGAGATTAGCATTTTCTTTTCCAATAACAAAATGATTTAACTTAGATGAATAGTTGCATGTAGGAAAACAATTGCTTTGAAATGTAAAAATGCAGCTAAATTATTTAATAAATAGCAATTTATGATGTCCCCAAACAAGCAAACCAAGCTCCAAATCTCTCATAAGCCCTCGAGTGAAGATAACATTGTATCACAAATTGAAAATATGAATATGTTCACCTTGTCCCTAGAAGTAGAGGGCAATTTATATTTATATAGACTTAGACTTTACTCACTTTCAGTCTGTTCTATTTCTTGTCACTATCCCTTGTTCTCCAGAGCTTGAGGAAAGCTGTACTATCACATTTATGTAGATGTAATTTCTTTGCTCTTCCAGTTCCAATGTCACTGTTAAGCTCTCAGAGTGATGAATCAGCGCACTTAGGCGTTCAAATCCACTAAGACAAATTCTGTTGAGAGTCTTAAATAGTTTGCTCTCCTTTCTGACCCATATTTATCATCATGTTTTATTTATCCTTGCTTTTAAGATATTTTCCATTAGAAACTTTTATTCAGCAGTCCAACAGCAAGCCATGGAAATGAAATGTTTTGCCTCTTTTGGCTCTTTTACATCCAAAATAAGAAAGTGGCCTGAGAACTGTATCTGGGAGCACCTGAGCTTGCAACCCACTCTGGCTCTGTGGGGCTTTCTTAATTTCAGGACTATGAACTACAGTTAGTAGGACCAGACATTTCTAAGGTTCCTTCCAGATCCAAATATCATGATCCTATCTTTTCCTTAGCTACTTTATAGGAAATTTAGACTCTTCTATAGGAGCTTATTTATTTCCCTAACTAGCAAATTTTCTCTGAGGTAGAAAGCTATAACTTGCAATTACTACCTCCTATACAAGGATTGGCAGACAGATGTTAAAGGTTACTCAATATTTCTGGGAATCACAGAAATTTGACAGCACACACTCAAATCCAACTAGATATGTAAATATTTCCAGCATTTTTGTTCCTGAATTCAGATCACGATCAATCTTTTTAATGCCACTTGTGCTGCTTTTTATTAATGAGTAATGAGTATGTTATAATGTAGCCTAAAATCACAATGGTTAAGCCTATTCAAGTTGATAAAATCTTATTCAAAATTTATAAATTTCAATATATAACAGTAAAATACATATCTTCTGAGCATTTGTTTTGCTAAGTTTTTCTATTCTTAATTAGTAGGCTCACAATCAAATTTAAAGAGCAATATGTGCTTGTAAATAAAAAAATGACATTTAGTAAGATTGTTGAAACCTAAGAATAATAACCAAGAACAAAGCATTTATCTATACCAATACTACCTTACAATTTTGGGGCAATTTACAAAGTTGTATACTACAGATTAAAGACTAACAATAATATACTCTTACATTAGTCCTAACAGAAAATAAACATATGATTTAACTAATTTGCTTCCTTCAGACACAACATAACTTTTGTACTCTAAATTCTTCCATGAGTCTTCCAGCACCATGTTGCTGTATTCCCAGCTTATGTCTTTAAACTTGCCAAGATGACAGCTCATTTTGAGGGGAAGTTCTAGGAATCATGCCTGTATGAAATATATTTCTCACTGACCATTTTAGTTTTCTGAAGCACAGAGCATTTCCCTTTAATCCTACATGGCATTATACTGGCAACTTCTGAAGAGAAAATAGTGGTAAGCTACATATCTACAAATAAAATTTGGCTTTTAATATTAAAATATTACTTAGCCTAAACTACTGACACTGTAGACAACAAGGTGAAGAATCTCACCACGAGTGAGAAGAAAGGCTACTGTGGTTAAAATATTGTGTTCCTGTAATTTTAAATGGAGGGAGGAAAAAGATAAGATTAAAGTAGAATAATACTTCCAACCAAAATATCTAAATGAAATAGGAACTGGCTAATTAGATAATAGCTCACATGGAAGTCTTGTTCTTTTTCACTGAACTTATTTTTAACACAATGAAAAGATAAAAAATTATCCTGCAGGTTAAAACAAAATTCACTGGAAAAATACCTGTGGTTAATTCACAAGCCATTTATTCACACTGGAAAGGTGCTACAATTGAGGAATGTTGTTACTGGCTTCCATTTTACAGGCATTCAGATACAATTAAACTCGGACATTTTGGTCCTTTGGTTTCCAGACTCCTCGACAGGTCGGGATTTTGCCTAGTGTTGTGTTATCCTCCCCATTGCAAAGACCCCTCCCATCCCCTCTTCTCTTGTGAGACAAGCAATCCTAAGTCAGAATACTTCCAGGAGCTTGACATGCTGCAGTCTTGGAGTTGGCCCCTAAGGGAGCTTAACTGGCCAGGCAGCTCACACAGACAGGTTCCAAACCAGGTCACGACAGAGGCCTCCTAATACACAGGGCTGGGCAGCAATTTAAAAAAATACGGGTGTAACCACATCACATCCTCTAGTCAATATTCTTCAGAGGTTCCCTATTAGGGCTGGGGTTGAATACGTATGTGCCCTTCCACAAGCCAGTCTTATCCTCTTTCTGTTCTTATTAGATGTCACTCCTCTTCATACACAGCAGAATCCAGCCAAGCTGGCCTTCATCCTGTTCCTTACACAGAGTCCCCTAGATCCTGTCTCTATGCCTTTGGACTGGTTATTTCTAATGCCTGGAATGCACTCTCCCTTCTGCTTCAAAACCCCCAACTTCTAAAGAAGTCTGTCTTGATCTTACCAGCTGCTAATAGCTTTTCCATCAGATCATCTTGTACTTGTTTTGTAGCTGTCTATATCTACTACCTGCTGTCCTTTCTTGCTAGATGGTAGCTCTTCAAGGAGAGGGACTATTCTACTTTGTCTACCTCCTTAAAACTAAACAAACTGCCTCACACATAAGTAGGCAGTGAATAAATGCCTGTTGAATGATATTCCCAGGAGATATTCTAGTGCTATTCACAAAATATGGTGCTTCTCCCCATTTCATATTATGAATTACTAGAATGATTTAAAAATTAAGCAAAAAATATAAAGAAGCCAACCAAAATAAGGACAAAAGGCTCCAAACCCCAGAAATGGAATACAAAGAAAACAATAACTTCATTAACAGTTACAGTGAGCCAAAATAATATAAATGAATAATTTCCTTGGTTTGTTTTTCTAATATAAAAGTTTTAAATTACATAAAATAAAGTTTATTAGCAAAACATTAACCTTGCTAGAAAAATGATTTTCTCAAAATAGAATATTTAAAAATGACATCACTTTAGATAAATTTACCTTTCAATTAATTTTTGGTGGGACTTTACTGACAAGATAGAACGTACTGGAATATGCTACTGACCCAATATATCAATGAGTGGATTGTTGTCTTCTACTGATTTTCATTTGCCTATTCTTCACTGAGAACACTAATGAGAGCTGAAGATAAAGTCAGGTGAATCAATAGGACTTTTTTTCAGTGTTCAGTTAATTTGCTAATTTAAGGATGGATTAGACTTTTTGGGCCATACTGTTCTTATGCTCTACTGAAGGGATGCATAACCATTTTTATGTGATAGACCCCTCTGGCAGATTAGTAAAGTTTAGGGACCTCTACTAAGAACCTTTTTAAATACATAAAATATATTGGATTAGAAAGGAAATTAATTATATCAAAAAGCAGTTAAAAGTTTGTTGTTGTTTTTATTACCTCACAACAAAAATAAGTATTCGGGTCTTAATAAATCAGCAGGTCAGAAAGAAATGAAGACAGACATTCCCCCCCCCCCCCAATTCTTAGGAAATCTTTTCCTATGAACCAATGAATCCATTCATTCAATGGGATGCTCTTATTCTTAAAAACAATGAGATTTTTTTAAACATATAAAACAAGTACCTAGATTGACCAAGAGTCAGATAACATAATACTTAATTCGGTAAAAGGGGAGGAAACTCCCAAATAGTTTAACTGCTAATAATATTTCTAGGTTTACTAATACTAAGGACATTTTAAAGGACATTTGAAGTCATAAGAGTTATGTCACCATGTCCGAAGTCTTGTATATACTTACATTTCTATATTAATATACATCACCTATCCTATGATTATTCTGACCTTGATGTGAGCCTGCCATTTACTTTAGTTCAATACATATATTTCAAAGATTTGTATGCTTTTAAAAATCACAATCAGAAAAACATGCATGTATGCATGCATGTGTGTATTGCATGTATGTATGTAGTATCTAACAAATTACCTGATGGACATTGGAACTGCAATTTTATTGACATTTAAGTTCTCCAAGTATAAGTCACTAACAACTTAGGCTAGACAATTAATATTTAACCGACTCAATTTTACATACACAAAGGCTTTTTTTTTTTTTTTTGTTAAGTTTCTTGTATTGATTGTCCTAAAATTTTTGCAACTTGTAAGACTTCTCTGAACTTTAAATTCCTGGGCCAGACAGGGTATTTTATGATATGTAAAAGAATTCACGTTTGTTACTTAGATTTTTAAAAATCTGATAACATTAGTTTAAAATTTATCTTGTGAAATTTGTTGCCTTAGATATAGGTCTATAAAATGGCACTCACAAAAATCTCCACAAATAAGAGCAATCATTTGAGAGTTTAGTGCTGCACAAGATTAACTATATAAACATGTATACATATATTGCATTTATCATATATTTTAACATATTTAACATGTATTAGACTACTTACTACTTCCCATTTAGGGGGAAGGAGGGGAAAATTTGGAACAGAAAGTTTTGTAAGGGTCAGTATTGAAAAATTAACCATGCATATGCTTTGCAAATAAAAAGCTTTAATTTAAAAAAAAAAAAAAACAAAAAACCCCTTGTGTTCCAATTTTTCCTTCCCTTCCTCCATCCCCTCTCCCCTAGAGGGCAAGTAATCCAACATATGTTAAACATGATAAAAATATATATAAATCCAAAATATATGCTTATACAATTATCTTGCTGCACAAAAAAAATCAGATCAAAAAAGGAAGAAAAATGAGAAAAAAAAAAAATTCAAGCAAACAACAACAAAAGAAATGAGAATGCTATGTTGTGATCCACACTCAGTTCCCAGAGTCTTCTCTCTGGGTGTAGATGGTTCTCATCATCATAAGATCATTGGAACTGGTCTGAATCACCTCACTGTAAGAACCACATACATCAGAACTAATCATTGTATAATCTTGCTGGGAAAACCAAATTTGCATCAGCATACTAGCTACTAGTTTTTTTAAATACTAGAAATGGAGTTTCCTCATAGGTCTTTAAAAATTTTTTATACATCAATGCCAAACTTACCTCAGTTCCCCTTGAACCTGGTAGTAGGTCTTTTCAAAAAAGATTTCTTATGAATAAAGAACGCAACAGTTCCTTCACCAGGGTCAAATGAAATGGTTGCCAGCAGGCTGAATATATTAATTGGGTCTCTGCCTCAAGTCTAAATCCTCTTAATCTCGTTGACCAAAGGAAAAAAAAAAATCTTGTCATTAATTCTTACTTTGAAAGACATCTAAATAAAAGCCTGGTGGGGTAGATTACACTTCAATGACCCAAACTTCCACTTTTGTTTTCTTAAAAAGCATAAATTCAACGTACATTAGAAATACAATATCCCTGTTACTCATTGCTTTAGATGGGACATTTAAAGAAAAAGAAAATTAAGTTTAAACAATGGTTCTTACATTAGAAGAGAAACAATTTAGTATGTAGTTGAGAGAACAATTAAGTCTAATGATTGAAGTTCTAAATCCTGGCTCTGACAATTAGTAGTCATATCATTTTCTGTGTGTCTTGTGCATGCTATGAAATACTGGGCTGGCTTAAGTCTAAAATCTCTGAGTTTTAAACCTCCATGATTCAATGAAACCGAGAAATGAATCTGAGAGATTTTTAGATTGTTTCCAGGCAACCCTGATTACAATTGCTTCTTCTTGATTCCTTAAAATCTACTGGTAAATAGTATTTTATCTACCTCTCGTACTACCTAGAAGCACAAGCTGGGAGGAGCGAGGGCAGTCCATTTCAACTTCCTACTCTAAGAAGGCACACTGAGCTAGTTCTGGTATACTTTGATTGTGGGCTGCATTAAGTCCTCTCCTACTTTTGTTGTTCCTTCTGCTCCTCCTAGGCTGCTGGCAGGAAGCTTCCTGCTCTCACAGTCTGAGGTGGTTCTGCAGAGGAAGGGAAATGGAAAAGGGAGATGTGTGTCTTTGTGTGGAGTTAAATCTAACTTCCTGACTGTTGATGGTGCCATTCCCCTGTGAAAAAAATTATTTCCTTCAAAACAAGCTCCAATAAGTTTAAACCTCCCTTGATGCTGTGTCCTGTGTCTCCTAGCCTGCCTTGCCTCATGGATAGACAGATAGCTGTGGAAGCAAGTTTCCCAATACCTCATTCAACTACTGGTTGGTCTAAGACATCGTGGCTCTCCTGAGCCCTTTTCTCCCAGGATTCTTCTCACCTCCAAAATCATTTTCTCCACCCTATATCCTTAATCTTGGTGAGTCATCTTATATCCTTCTCCAGTTTACCATGTTATGTACCACCCAGCTCTCCTCTCCTATTCTCCAACCTCGTAGCCTCCCTCTCCCAGTAGTCCTTTTGCTTCCTCAGCTCACTAGTTCTTAGTGTATTTATCCTCAGTCCCCTTTCTGACTACACCTGTATTTCTCCATTTTCTCCAGGCCTGTGCCCAACTCCTCTTCATCTTGAACATATCCATACCTTCTTTACTCATTCAACCACGCTATAAAAGAATAGCCTTCCCATGAAGGGCTCAACCCAGACTTCCTTAGACTAAAAAACCTCGAATATCATAACATAAACATAAATTCACCTCCTTGAAGAAGTCTTCCTTAGTTAATAGGTGAACATACAAAGCACCTGTGAATCCATCAAGAATGCGAGCCATCCACTAAAATGGCTCATACTCTTGTCTATAACATAGGAGTTCAATGCTAACAAATAGCTTGAAGCATTGTCCAGGATTAGAGAGACATCCAAGGTGAAATCAGATCTTAAGTAAAGACCTATTTCCTACTGCCCAAACCAGCACTCTCTCCATTACACCATATTGCATTTCGTGTCTGTGTAGTTGTTAGCTGTCTGAAGCAGGGTATACTGTGTATGACAATGCACCTCAGGTAACAGGAGGTTTTACAGTTATTGTTCTTATAAGGTCATTTCAGTAACTATTTTTGTTCTCTGTTAATGTTGTTTTCTGTCCAACAAAAAAACAAACCCACAAGTGAGGCCGATGAGCTACAGTTTTAAGATTGAGGACTCAGTACAAACACAAAAGTAGTTAATCCCCTGAAGTATTTTTGGGATGGGTGGGAAAAGAAAATAATCTAAAGAGATGTTATGCTGTGCTACCTTATTCTTTAAGAAAAAAGAAAAAAAAAAGAAAGAAAAAAACTGAATACAAAATAAGAAAAAATAGAAAAAGAAAAGGAAACAAAAGTAAAACACTGTTATGTATCTAGCAGAACATCAGGGAGGATTCAATATATATAATAATAGAAGAGATTATATTCACGAGTATCCAGGTTATTCTTTTTTTCTCTGCTATGCATTTTTAAAATTTATTCTCCCCCCCATCATCTCTTCTATTTCACCCAAGAAGGTTATAGTTAAACACAGATATATTTATACTCCTGATTCTTGTAATAGTTGTATATACCTCTTATTTCTTATCCCTGCTAACTCTTCTACTTTAATTCTGCTCCTTAACTTTCCTTGCTATTACTTAACTTGGATCCCTACTTTATCTTCTTCCCCATTGTTTTATTCTCTCTCTACATCCCATCCCCATTAATTTATATACCTTATCTCACTCCTGTTGATTGAAATATTCTGTACCATCTATGCCACCTTCCCTTCCCCCTTTCCATTTATCACTTGCCCATTAATCTACACACTTTGCCCCACTGCCATAAATCTACACAATTTATCCTATTCCCTCCTTCCTTATTTCCTTATCAATTTTGGAGAGTGCTATAACCTTTGTGGTATATATGTAGTGTTGCCGATTTAATACATTCTTAATTACTCTTTAATTTAATGGAGTTCTCCCTTATCCTTCTCAAGCATTTTTATATTCAAACCTTTAAAATTATTTTTATTAATATTTTTGTCTTTGTATATCCTAAATTTCTAAACACAATTCTCCTCAATGAATCATCTCTTATAACAAGGAATAAAAGACATATAGAAATAAAAGCAGTTCAGCAAAACTAACTAATATTAGCTGAGAATGACAATACATGTGATGTTCTACACTCACTGACCCCACCCTGGGGAAAGAAAGATATCTTTTCTTATCTCTTCATAGGAATAAGTTTAGTTATTACAATTACATTGTTCAGTTTTGTTTCTTTTTCCCCCTGTTCTTTCCATTTACACTTTTGTGTAAATAGGCACTGGGGCAGTGAGGTAGTATGGTAGATAGAGCACTGGTGCTGTTATAGAAAGACCTTAATTTAAATCCAATCCCATAAACACACAGTAATTGTGTCACTGGCTAAGTCACTTATGTTACTTATCTGTACGTAACATGAGAGTAAGAAGAGCACTTCCCTCCCTTTCAGGGTTGTTGTGAGAATCAAATGAGATAATAATTGTAAAGCTCTTAGCACAGGATACAGAAAGAGCTAGAGAAATGTTAACTACTGTTATTCTTATATTGTTTACCTGGTCCTTTTTACTCCACTTAGTTCATAAATATTCTCAAATACTGATTTTTTATATTCATAGTTTCTTATGATATAATAATCAATTATGTCCACATACCATGATTTGTTTATACTTTTTCTAGTGAATAGGTTATGCAATATTCAATTTTGCTTACTTTTTGTTATCCGACATCGCTTTGCAATTATTCAAGGCATTTTGGGACATTTTTCTTATCACAGCAGAAGCAGTTGCATGAAAGTACTTTTTAATGTAACTAGTCTCAAGCTTTGTTTTGGTTGTAAATTATTACTTTTAAAATTTCAAAATATGATCAGCCTAAGGTTGGAGGGAATTTAATTCCTTAAAAATTGCCATGACAGAGGTAGGAGAAACAAGGGAGGAGTTCTGAGAAAGACATGGTAGAAAGTCCGTATGTCTTTCCTAATGAAGGTAAGACCAACTATTCCTTTCAAAATGCTGCTAAGAATTTAGAGGTTGGCGAGCTCTGTTTTAAAGACCATTCTATCGGAGAAATTTCATATTAAGCAGGCTCAACTCACTCAATAAGACAATGGGAACTCATATCTGGAGAATTTAATTATACCTCAGCTAACACTGGGAAGTCAAAGCAAATTAAAGTTTTCTGCTCATTTTCTAGAACATTCTTAGAACTGATTAAAGATGCTAATTCCATTCCCTTTTCCCTTATTACCACCCACTTTGCTTTAAGTCATATTGTTGTTATATGTATGTAAAAATGATGTAATTCACAGTGCCTGGAGGAGCTTCCCAAACTCCTCCTGTATGCCTAGCCTCAATAGTGATGATAGGTTTGCACAATGCACAACTTTTATACTTTCATCCCTACTTCCTGGGAGTAAAACATATTTACTTAGAGTCTACTATGTATTCCAGGATTATACTAGGTTTAGAGTTGAGGGGGGAACACTGTAATAGAGCAAGGTCTAATTTTTTTCTTCAAAAAGTTGGTACTTTAGTTGGCAAAATGAGCACAAATGAAACAGGACACTACAGGACAGTTGAAGTAGTCTTCACTCTGGCCACACATTCATACTTCAGTTCTTACTGTTTTTACCTATTCATTGGATAGGTATCCTTGACTGTACTTAAAAAAAAAAAAAGTTTACTGATGTCTTATTTTTACATCACCTACATTTTCCTATTGGGCAGCATGGAGGACACAGTGGACACTTCCTAGCTGTGTGACTCTGGGCAAGTTCCTTTTTCCTTCAGTTTCCTCATCTTTAAAATGAACTGGCAAATTGCTCCAGTTATCTGCCAAGAAAACCCCAAATGGGGTCATGGAGAGTCAGACATGACTGAAACAACTCACTGATAACAAGCCAACAACCAAAACAATCTACACTCTCCCAAAGAAGCATTCCTCATACAATAGGAATGAGAAATCCTCTGTAATCCATCTATGCAGGCAGAGAGGCTTCATTTCTGACCTCCTACTGGCTTGGGGAGTTCTCCAGAGTGTTTCAGCAGAGAGAGCAACTCAACTTTCACAGGGAGCACAAGAACATTAAGATCCGATAGGATGCATGGTGACTTGATTTCCAAATGTAATGTGATCTGTTTTTACTGTGTTTGTACTTATTTTGTTAAATATTTCCCAGTAACATTGGAATCTGTTTCAGAGTACTCAAGTCATCAGCACAGAAGGAGTTTCCTGCACATTCATGGCCTAAAAGACTCTTCCCCTCCTTTCCTTCTTCCAGGCACTTGATGTGTTTTGTGGTTATTTGGAATGGAATTTCCTTCCTAATTCCTCCTAGATTGTTACTGTTATAGAGAAATCCTATTGATTTTTGCGGACTTAGTTTATAAATTGTTACTTTAATGACTTTTTACTTATAAATTGTTTTTTTGTTTTTACTTATAAATTGTTACTTTAATGACTTACTTTAATGAAGCTAACAAATTGTTTCTTTGTTGATTTTTTTTAAAGGATTTTCTAAGTAAATATTCATGTTGTCGGCAAGAGTTGGTTCTCAATTTAAAGGAAATAATTTCAGAATAATTTGTATAATATAGATACTAGCTCTTCTTAAAAAAATTTGGTACAGTTTTATAAATCCATAAAGTAGGATTTTTTTCTTTGCTCATTTACAACTAGTTCAATTTGCTTTTTTTGATAATAGATTAGTTAAGATTTCTTAACTAACAATGCTTTGTTATTTTAGGCAGTGTAAGAGTTTGTTGATGTGAAAATCAAAGGGATACATTCAAAAATTTTGGGGGGCAGTTAGGTGGTGCAGTGGATAGAACACCAGCCCTGAAGTCAGGAGGACCTGAGTTCAAATCTGGTCTCAGACACTTAACATTCCCTAGCTGTGTGACCCTGGGCAAGTCACTTAACCTCAATTGCCTCAGCAAAAAGCAAAAACTAAAAAAAATAAATAAAATTTAAAAAAATTGCAGACAATTCATTAATTCTTTTAAATTCTCAAACTTCAAATTATTGGTAGGAAATGTTCAAACAATCAGTTTTTAATTTTATTAGTTCTAAAATAGTATCTGCTTTTTAATTTTTTTAAATTTTATTTCCAATTGTCAACATTTTTTCTTTTGTGTTTATTAGTTTTCTAGAAACTGGGCATCCATTCGTTAATCATCTTTTTATTTTATTGTCTGTTTTAGGGATATATTCATGAGCTTATGTCAATGGTATTTCATTTCGTAATTCTATGTATTTTAGGTCATGTATTTAAAAATGTTATTCTGAAAAAGACTTCCAGACTGCCAAAGGAGTCTCTGATACAAAAAAGTTTTAAGAGCGCCTGTTCTAAGGATTTCTTTAATTGAATTCCTGAAATTTTGGCATGTTTTCTCAACACTGTTTGTGTTATCTGACTTATTTATTGAGAAGTGTTATTAATTCTCCATTCTGTTTTGTGTTCCATGTATTAATTACTATTTTATTGCTATGGCCTATAAAGGAAGTATTTTTTATTTCTGCTTTTTGGATTTTAAACACTTATTTGTAAATTTTTTATGCCCTAGAATGTAGCACATGTCAAAACAAAGTCTTATACACACTAAAATATTTATACCAAAATGTCCTGTTGTAGCAAACAAAGTAGATCATCATTGATTAGAAGAATGACTAAACTATGGTACCTATAATGTATATATGAATACCTGAATAGAATATGATGTATATATGATGAATACAAAGAAGAGATCTCCCAAGAAGAGATCTCTAATCACTTCGTTGCAGAGATGAAGGATAGTGTTTGTGGAATACTATTACATATGATGCAGATTTTTCTGATGTATGTTAGTTTTGCTGGGCTTCTACCCTCTTTTTAATTCTTCATTACAAAAATGGCTCCCTAAGATGGATGGGGAAAAATATCACCTTGGGAAATATAGGGGACACAAGCATTTCATTAATATCTTCCAGACATGAGTAGGTTTTTTTTTTGTTTCTGTTGAAATGTTTGGTTTCATATTTAACTTATATTGGATTGCTTGCTATCTTGGGGAGGGAGAAAATTTTGGAACATAAGGTTTTGCAAAGGAGAATGCTAAAAATTATCTTTGCATGTATTTGGAAATATACAGTCAAGCAGGACTATCTGCAGAAAAGGTTGGTTAGCTAAAGCAGCAAGGTACCACAAGAGATTGAAAGGAGAAGGCATCTATGGGGCAAAATAAACTACATTCTCCATCACCTCCTCTCAAAGCCCAAAGAAGATAGTCCAGGGCCCTGAGACTTTGACCTTTGCTTCCGAAGTTTGGTAGTTACCAGTAAACTGAACAATCATTGAGGAAAGGTCTACTACCAGTTACTGATCAAGTATGGCCAAAGGACAGGTAGTGCTAGAGCATCTCTGAACCACTGGTTGTGCTTCTAGCCCAATCTGTGAAGCCAAAATTTTGGGAAGCAAGTCCTTTGGAGATATAACCTAGTAACAATCTTTGTAAATACTGACGCAGCCCTGCCTTCTCAGAAGCAATAGCTACTAAAGACACAGACATTAAAATAGTCTCCCCACCAGTGTCCTCGGGCTCAAAATCAGAAGCAGAGCATGATGATATCAGGGGAAATGACATAAATGAAGATACATTATCACCTGCTTTGTCACTAGATTTTAAAGATCATGGGATCTTTTCATCTGACCTGCAGCTGAAACCTATACACCTGGGATTCAGGAAGGCAGAACCAACAGGAATGAGTTTAGTATTACCAGGTCATGGTAAAGAAACCCTGATAATGATATCTACACTATTAAGCCACATACAATCCTCATACTTGTCTGTGGCAAAGGAGGCCAGCTTGCCTTTACACTTATCCTCAGGCTGCCTTTTATGTAATTTGCCAGCAGGAAAAGTAGCAGAGATACCAATGATAATAATACAAGGACCATAATGAAGAGGTACCTTCAGTATTCAAAATACTTCTAAATCTATTTAAAAAAAAGAACAATCCTACCGTTGAGGTCATGTTAGTATATTCTGAATACCTCAGCTATATATATATATAAAATCCTTGTTGAGAAGAAAAGGCCACAGTTTAAAAAGCTATTTATAGAAAAAGTTTGAAGAGACCAGAGCTATCTAAAAATCATCTTTAAAAAAGACCTAAATCCTAAAAAAGCAAGCAAAATCATTAATCTAATGTTTGATGCTTATTATAGCTAGTAGCTTCTTTTATATATGTCAAATTTATGAGATGGGGATTATATCCCGCATTTGCTATATGCACGTTTAAGAATCCTGAAGACCATCATTTTATCAGTATGTACAGGATGTCTATATCCCTTGCATAAGACTTGGAGCATACTTTCTATTCTAAATAACTACAATTTTAAAGACAACTTTGCTTTTATGACATGAACAACCTTCAGCTAAAACAAAGACTTTAACATAAAATAAAAATTGCCTTACAATTTCCAAAAATCTTTTGGTATGAAAAATTAGAGAAAGACTCTCTATGACCAAATAGTGGGATACAGAGTCCTTGCTTATCATCATACTTTAAATCAAGGTGCTTAGTACCCATAGACTTTAAACTACAATGAGCTCTAAGACCACTTTCATCATTTTCTAACAGAACAGACTCCTTTACAACAGACTCAATAGAGCATACAATCCTGAGAGTGAATTTTCAGTAAGAAATTTCTAGACTCACACTTGATCTGAACCTCATGCACGAGCATAGAAACATGAAGCAGTATTATATAACAAGAAAAATATTTTACTTTAAAAATACTTATTAGTGAACAATTATAATAAAGTTACCTGAAATCAGAAGTACTTCTGGTCTGGTCTGCAATACATGTAAACTTATCTGTAATAAAGAAAAAGAAAAAAAAAAAGATTGATTTACAGCTCACTTAGGGGGATTCATTACTTTTAATCTCATCATTTAAGTCGCAAGGAATAGAACAGCCTTAAGCCATGTAACTGCTTATCCATCTTCTTCCACAACTGTCTTGTATTTCACAATTGGAATACTGTGGGAAATATATAACACTGGCCTGATACAGAAAAAATGTTTAATGGGACATCCTGCTAATCAAAATAAAGATACATTACATTTAGACAAGTTTCTATAGAATAAGGATTTTGAAATCTTTCAGTCCCTGAATGTAATGGGTTCTTACAATCTAAGTCTCCAACTTTCTTAATCTGTAAAATGAAACAAAAATGGGTTATGGTGCCTCAATTTATGAAATTATAGGGGAGGATTCATTTGGCAAAATATTTCATCACAGAATTTCTTTTATCTAGGAAATCTTTATCCTATTTAATATGCCAATTTATATGAAACTTTTCTGGAACTTGTTACATAAAGTGATCTATATTTACCAACATCTAGTTCTTTCAAGTTAAAAGCATAGCTGCGGTCAGAAATCAAAAGATTCTTCTTGCAGGAGAAATCTTATTATATACTACCATCAAAAGTAATTCTTCAAATTAAGAATACTTAATTGTCCTTGGTAGTAAGCAGCTAAATCAGAATAGCGGATTTTCCTGTCCTTCCACCAACCTTGATTCTCAACCTTCATGAAAACCCCCTTTAGAAGAGAAATCCTGGGGGGCAGCTAGGTGGCGCAGTGGATAGAGCACCAGCCCTGAAGTCAGGAGGACATGAGTTCAAATCTAGCCTCAGACACTTAACACTTCCTAGCTGTGTGACCCCGGGCAAGTCACTTAACCCCAATTGCCTCAGCAAAAAGAAAAAAAAAAAAAATCTATCTCTTGGGCCATTTCTTAGATAAATTGTTAATCCTGTGTACATGTATAAACGGAAGACAGGAATAAATGACTACTGAACTAAAACTCCCACATTAAAATGGCGAATCCTCTATAGTTTACCAAATTCCAATTTAGAATTATACTGCTCATATATAGTAAATAAGTACTGGCTTTTGGTTGTAGTGAGAATGGTCTGGGAAGTTGTTGAATATACAAACTGAATGAAAAATACTATGAGATCTTTTAAAAAGTCCATGGAAAAGTATAATAATAAAAAAGAAAAGTAATCATGGCATAATTCTTAAAATTTAAAATTATTTCACTGACAGTCAAACTATAATAGTAAATATATTCTAACTCAGTTTGAAAGAAAAACCCGATTTGAAAACTAAGGAATGAAACCTCATAATATGCTGGAGAGTGATATGGTCAGATTAATGTTTTAGGTATATAAAATGGGAAACCGAGAAAGAAGATACTGCCATTGTTCAGGCAGGCTGTGATGATGACCTGAACAAAGATGGTGGCTGAGCAAATAGATACATATTAAGAAAGAAGAATCAACAAGAACTGGCATCTTTCTGGCTATGGGGAATAAGTAAGGGATGGTGCTAAGTTTATGAAATTGGTTAACCAGAAAGACAGTGGCTCTAGAGGACCAGTTACTCCTGGTTTTTTTAGATAGGAATCCTGAAAGTAGAAACAACATGCTGAAGAAGTACAAATGTATTCTTGACATTCTTGGATTCTGATATAAGCACATATTGCTTCATTCAGATTTTGGCTGATTATATGGGCAGTGACAGCTTGGGGACTGCAGCAACTCTAGGTGAGAGGGCTTAAAATTTGGTATTATAAGTAGTAATAGAAATAAGAGGAAAAATACTAAAAATATCAGAGAAACAGATTTAGCAAAAAGATTAATGTTGAAAGTGAGTGAGAGAGAGAGTGGAGAAAGCAAGGACAACTCCAAGTTTTAGTTCTGGGTGTCTGGGAATCACTGAAATGGTAATTTGGAGGAAGGGGGAAGAGAAGAAAACAACAGATTTTTTGGGCATAAAATAAGCTTTGTATACTTGGAATCAATGGAGAGATCTAGGAGGCAGCTGGATATGAGAATCATGCCAAAATTTAAATTTGAAGCTCCTACCATGATGTGTTTATAGGATCTCAGAATGCATTCCTGGATCAAATACCTAGTTCTCCATAACATTAGATATTCTCTCTCTCTCTCTTTTTTTTTTTTGCTTTTTGCTGAGGCAATTGGGGTTAAGTGACTTGCCCAGGGTCACACAGCTAGGGAATGTTAAGTGTCTGAGACCAGATTTGAACTCAGGCCCTCCTGACTTCAGGGCTGGTGCTCTAACCACTGCGCCACCTAGCTGCCCCTAGATATTCTCTTTTGAACATTAAGTTGTGATTATATTGTTTTGCAATTTAGTCAGATGCAAAAGCAATGCCATCATTATTTGTTTTTATTTTTAAGTTATGAGATTTATATTAATATGGACTGAAAACAAAATCCTTTTTTTCCTTTTATTTTTCTTTTCCCCCCCTACTTAAAGCTGAAAGGTTTTTTGATTCTCAATTCCATTTATTTTTTTAAAAGAACCCTTTGGTAAAGAATGGTAATGTCTAAAAAATGTTTTTATTGGATTGATAGGTATTCATAAAACTCTAAAAAAAATTGGTAGTCTGTATTTTTTTTTTTTTTTTTTTTTTTGCTTCTTGCTGAGGCAATTGAGGTTAAGTGACTTGCCCAGGGTCACATAGCTAGGGAATGTTAAGTGTCTGAGACCAAATTTGAACTCAGGTCCACCTGACTTCAGGGCTGGTGCTCTATCTACTGCACCACCTAGCTGCCTCTAGTCTTTATTGCTATTACGGATTTAACTATATTTGTTTAAAACTAGTTTTACTCTGAAATCTTACAATTTTATAGTCTATAGAAAAAATTTCTTATGAAGGGCAGATAGTATTCTTTAAAACACACATCATACCATGTTTGAATTAAAAAAAACCACATCAACCACATGCAAACATGTAAAATCCTCACTGCTATGTTTTTTATATGGCAATCCTAAATGGTAGGCATTGAAAATCATACACTTGCAATCTATTTTCTTGTAATTAAAAAAAGAAACCCATTAAGACCTGACTTAGAGCAATTTTATTTTCAAAACCCATACGGTTACAAAATAGGGGTATACCCCTGAAGAAATTACTAGGGTTCTAAAGACGTAAGAAATTAATATTAAACTTTCAGTCCATTAAGTCACCCTCTCCTGTCTTTTATCTAGTGAGGAAAAACTGTATTTAGTAGGAAGAAAACCAGACTTGGGATTCAGCAGAGATGGAAGTTTAAATAAAGGCTACTCTGAGATTGTTGCCTCAACTATAAAAGAGAGATGATAATACTTGTAGTACTTAACCTCATCAGTTTGTTGAGAGGATCAAAAGAAATCATGTTTGTGCCCCATACGATTTCCTCAATCTAAATGGCTGCTATATCTGCCTATCTTCATTAGTAGGGAGCTTCTATACCATAAGTTCCACTAAATAAAATCAAAGGGTCCCACAAAAGGAAAACTCACATCTTTAGATAAATATTCTAACTTATTAGGAACTTTCTGGATCCAGAGTCAACTAATTTACTAACTGCCTCTCCCTGCTTTATACTAAATCTGACAAGTATATAATTTGTTTTAAAATGACAAAGAGAGGATTTACTCTAATAAATTTTTTAAAAAAATATTTCACTTAAGTTCTATAGTATTAGTTATACTATAACTTTGTTTTCAAAGACTTTATTATGGTGAAATGTCACATATTGTCTATGTACAGATGTCCTAAACTGTAACTACAGTAGTTAAAAGCATATATTTATATGTTAACAATAAACTAAAAATTTGGCTGTGTTCTTAATTAAAATGGGGAAAGTCTATGCTAGATTATGTGTAAAGATTTGAATGGTTTCAGTATAATTTACTTGAAGTTGTAAAAATTTTACTTTTATAGCAATTATTCTGAGCAGTCAAGTACAAACTAAAATTGTTAAAAGCAGTCACAAGGGAAATACAGTGTGTCTGATAGTTTCAATTTTGGTAAAATATAATCTTGTGAAAGCAATGTTGAAATTATAGACAATCTACTAGGTTTATAACCCAAAGGGAAAAGAGTCCACATGTACAAAAATGTTTGTAGCAGCCCTTTTTAGTGGCAAGGAACTGGAAACCGAGTGGATGTCCACTCATAACTGAATGAGTTATGGCATATAAATGTAATGGGATATTATTGTTCTATAACAATCAGCAGGATGATCTCAGAGAGACCTTGAGAGACTTATATGAACTGATGCTGAGTGAAGTGAGTAGAACCAAGAGAACATTGTACACAGCAATAACAAGATTATGTGATGATCAACTGTGACAGACTTGGCTCTTTTCAACAATGAGATGATTTGGGCTAATTCCAATAGACTTGTGATGGAGAGAGCCATCTGTGTCCCTATGGGGACTGAATAGGGATCATAATATAGTATTTTCACCTTTTTTAGCTGCTTGCTTGTTTTATTTTTTTTTCCTTGTCCACCTCCCCCCACCCCCTTCTGATTTGCTTTTTTTTGTGCAGCATGATAGAATTGCACATGTTTAATTTATATTAAGATTACTTGATGTTCAGGGGAGGTGGGGAGGAATGAAGAAAAATTTGGAACCCAAGGTTTTGTAAGGGTGAATGTTGACAATTATCTCTTTGCATGTATTTTGAAAACTAAAAAGCTTTTGTTATTTAAAAAAATTATAGACAAAATCCTTTAAAATTGTATATCTCTCCACTACAGGATACCTCCTTGAGTTTTTGCTGACAGGGTATTTTCTCCAGTGATAACACACTCCAGTTCAAACCTTAGGGTCTTAAAACTACAAGATGATATTTTAAGGCTAAGTAAAAATTGAAAACAAATTCACATATAGCAGGCATTTAAAAAGATTTTGGCTTTCAGTCACTTAAGAACTTTGGTAGATGCTAAGAACATTTTCATTTCAACTCAGTAATTTTCCCTCCTAGGAATAAACAAATTAGCTGTAGAGACCCCCCCCCCCATCCCACAGTGGATTACAAAAACATGTTGATTATTTTGCTATAAAAGATCTTCCTAAATTTTCTTTCAGAAGAGAAAATAACAATAACAACAACAAAATGCAACAAAGCAGACTTAGGAAAGCAATAAGACAAAATTATAGTAGGCTATTGATAGTTTGACCTTTCATTCAAAATACAAAAATGACAGCTCTAATGAGGCAAGATGTCCAATAACCTCTACTATGAAAATAGGAAATGAAAGCTGAAAGGCATCTATTTTTACGCTCTAATCTTAGCTAATTAAGTCAAGGCTTCATTTTCTCCATTCAGTTTTGCTTTGTCTTAAATAGCACCTATTCTGGACCTAAGTTATCCTTCACTTATATTTGGAACTCTATTTTCTTGTAAATCCTCACAAAGATTTTCAGTGTGGTTTCACTACTTAAAATACTATGAATTCCCATTCTACTTTTCTATTTAAATACAAAGCAACACAACTATAAAGCCAATTTATGCTTTATTTTTTTCTCCCACTAACACAGATAATGTAATTAGTGGCAATTTTCACTAAGAATCCCAGTTGCTCCTCACTTCTCTGTATTGTAGCTCTCATGTTCCTTTTCAGTATTAAAAGCTGTAAATCCTTTTGCAAAAGGCAGATTACTATCATCTTGGTTACTTTGTATCCATGTCCTTCAGAGAATAACAGGCATTTTAAAAAAACTAAAAGTTATGTGGGGGGAAATGTTCTAAAAAGAACAGATCACAAGATAATCTTTACTAGGTAAGCCAAAATTTTAATCATAAACCAAAGTTGTTGTTTTTTAATTAACCTCCTTATAATCATGAATTAAAAACAGTACATACGATTGATATCTCTCAAACTTTATGCTTACAACTGTCATAACGTGATGTAACAGAATCATAAGCTGACAAGGGCCAACAATTATCAGCATCACATGATTCAAATCCCACTTCCCTTTCCTGGGATTATTTTATGTTTACTCCGGCTAGACTCCAAGAACTGGAATCTTTTACCAAGATCAACTGCACCCCAATCCCAGAGACATGGCAAAATAACCAAAGTTTCAATTATGACATAAGTTGCGACAGTTACAGGTAAATCTACTTTCAATTTAAATGGGGCTACAACTGAGTCCATTTGCTTAGATTTTTTATTCTTAATTTTTAGGCAGCTTAAGTGAACAGTTTTGTGGATAATCACTGGACCTGGGTATTAAAGATTCAGGTTCTGATCCTGGTGAATACAGTAGCAGTATGATCTGAATTAAGTTACTTAATTCATCTTCATCTGTAAAATAATGCTAATAATAGCACCTACCCTCAGGATTATGAAGTTCAACTGAGAATTTTTTAAAATGCAAGTATGAGATACCACTACAAAGCTGTCAGATTGGATAAAATGACAGGAAATGATAATGATAACTGTTGGAGGGGATGTGGGAAAACTGGGACACTGATACATTGTTGGTGGAACTGTGAACAGATCCAACCATTCTGGAGAGCAATTTGGAACTATGCTCAAAAAGTTATCAAACTGTGCATACCATTTGACCTAACAGTGTTTCTACTGGGCCTATCTCCCAAAGAGATTTTAAAGGAAGGAAAGGGACCCACATGTGCAAAAATGTTTGTGGCAGCCCTTTTTGTAGTGGCAAAAAACTGGAAATTGAAAGGATGCCCATCAATTGGAGAGTGGCTGAATAAATTATGGTATATGAATGTTATGGAATATTATTGCTCTGTAAGAAACGACCAGCAGGACGATTTCAGAGAGGCCTGGAGAGACTTGCATGAACTGATGCTGAGTGAAATCAGCAGAACCAGGAGAACATACACAGCAACAAGACTATACGATGATTAATTCTAATGGACATGGTTCTCTTCAACAATGATGTGATTCAAACCAGTTCCTATTGTTCAGCGATGAAGATAATCATATACATCCAGAGAGAGGCCTATAGGAACTGAGTGTGAACCACAACACAGCATTTTAACGCTTTCTGTGAATATTTCCATGCATTTTGTTTTCCTTCTTAGGTTGTTTTTTTTCTTCTCTCTTTCTAGATCTGATGTTTCTTGTGCAGTAAGATAACTGTATAGATATGTATACATATATTGGATTTGTCATATAATTTATCATATTTAGTATGTATTAGATTACCTGTCATCTAGGGGTGGGGGTGGGGGGAAGGAGAGGAAAAGCTTGGAACAAAAAAAAAAGTTTTTGCAAAGGTCAATGTAGAAAAATCACTCATATGTTTTGTAAATAAAAAGCTTTTAATAAAAAAAAGAAAATAAAGAAAAATATAAGTGGAAAAAAATAAATAAAATTAATTATATTGGTCTACAGTTTCTTTCTTTGCTTTACTTTCCTTGGTTTATATATAAAAGCTCTATTTACCTCCTAAGAGGGGTTTGAGAATAATTCGTGAAGTACTGGTATTAACTATTCTTTACAAGTCTGAAAGAATTCTTCAGTAAATTCATCTAAACCAGGGATTTGGCTTAATACAAAATAACATCCTATTTAGGGAAGATTGGTAGTATTCATGATTCATGACCCTAGAATGGAAGTGAAATGAAGAAATCAGTGGTTCAGTATAAGGAATTCTCTTTCAAGGCCTGTCTAAATTTGCCTTAGTACAAGTGAACTACTTTTGATCAAATGGGACAAAAAATTATTTCCTTGGACATTTATTTATCATAGATCAAAAACTAGAAGGCACCTTAAGGGTCATCTAACACCCTTATATTACAAATATGTAAAGTGAGGAGCAGATAAATTAATGACTTGTCCAAGAACACAGGTAATAAAATGTTTTCTACTTTACCCCAGTGCATTCACCTGGGATTTATTTCAAAAACTTGGAATTTTATTAATATTTTGTAGCAGTAAAATACCATGATTCCAATAATCAAAACCAAAAAAATGATCCAAAGAGTTTTCAAATTAAATACTCACAAATCCAAAAGGAGTTTTTTTTTAAATAAAAGACAAGAACAACTTCTAAGTATTATAAAATGATCACTCAAGTTTTTTTCAAGAACTTCCCAAGTTAAAGAAAGAAATCTTAAAAAGATTTAATTCAGTCATGCAAATACCTCAACTAAAGCAGCAATAAATAGAAACTGCAGTAGTAGCATACTGCCTGGCATGTAGCAGATATTTAATAAATATTCATTGATTAATAAATATGGCCTGGTGTGGTCTTAAGGATTATTACCATATTTTTAAATAAAAAAATCATTATCAATAACTTTCATTAAAAAAACAAACACGATCAAAATTATTGATAACTGAAAGCCTCCACAAGTCTATTTTCAACTATGAAAGCAGAGATATTCAATGGTTTTGATACACATACTAAGAGAATATCTATAATCCAGTCTATTCAAATATGTTTTATTTGAAAAACTACTGAATGACAAAATTTCACAGCTCAGTTCAACTTAGTGTGTTTCATGTGACTGCTAAATATTCAGTAAATAAAAAAAGCAGTCTCTGTTTTCAAAAAGCTTAGATTCTCCTGAGGGAGAGTGTTGGGAAGAAAGATACAGGATGATGACTTGAGAAATAGCAAAATGAAGTGAAGGCTTTTTAAGGATGGGGAAACTTGATAATGAGAACATCATTTAACAACCCTATGGAGCGTGGATTGGAGAGATGAGGAGCCTGAGTCAGGTCAATTTGGAGATCATGACAATGATTAGCTAAAACATAATAAAAGCCCCAAATGGGCAGGTGAAAGGGATGATGGCTATTTGACTGTAGAAATGATGACATAATTTAAAGATACTGGTAGAGGCAGAATCAATAAGATTAGAAAACTGATTAAATACATGAGGTGGTTGAGAATAAGCAATTGATGTCAAACAGATTCCTTAGGCAGAAATAGGAAGTTCTGAAAGAGGACAGATTTTGGTTAGGGGAGTGTAGTGATGAATGAGCTCTATTTCAGAAAAGGTGAATCTGAGATGCTTACACAATTAGCTAGTTCATAATGTTCAAGAGACAGCTGACCATATGGGACTGAAACCCAAGAGAAAGAAAGGGCTGGATAGATCTAGGAGTTATTTGCACAGAGGTAGCAGGGCCCAAAACAGAATTTTGAGGTGTACACACACAAATAGACAGTGGAGTATGGAAAATGATAGTCTCATGAAAATCCAAAGAGAAGAGTCTACAGTCATTGTATCAAATTCTACAGAAGTTCAGAAGGATGAGAACTTAGACCATCTGATCTTGCAATTGAGAAATAACAATATAACTCAGGAGAATCATTCATTTCAGTTGAGTGATGAAGTTGGGAAGCCAGACTGCATTGGGTTGAAAATTGAATGAGAGGAAATAGAGACACATGTAGGTATCTTTTTTCCTATGAGTCTGGCTGTGAAAGGAAGGATGTTATCAATATATAAAATCTACACAATCTTTTTTAAAAGAGCAAACAAAGATTTTCATGGACCCTAGTCTATAAAAGTACATCTTCAGGCATACAAGTGGACATAAGGAAAAGAACATAAGATCTCCATTCTCTATTATTTGATTATAAAAATGCATTTGACTTGATAACACAAAATGCAACCACTTAAAGGCTTTACTTAGTTAAGATGCCTCCCACAAACAAAAAGATTCAAGATCTCATGACAGAAGTAACCACTGAAATACTGTGTTTAATAATCCATTGAGTAGCAACATCATGAGAAGCATAAAACAAGACTATATACACCAGTGACAACTGACATCATTCATCCATTATAAAAGCATCATACCTAGATAGTAATGTAAGGCCACAAGAACCTCTGCAATGAGATCCATGAGCACTCAAGAGACTGGCTTAAGCCATTCACTCTTAAAAACAACAAACTGGAGTAGATGAATAATAAACATTGCTCAGATGACACCACTGGACAAGAAGTCTATTAGCAAGTCTATAAATATATCTCATTCACCTTCTGCATATGAATAAGTTAGTCCCAGAACGGAGTAAGAAGTGATCAAACTGGATTGCATTTGGAACATTACGTAGCACTTTGAATAATTTCAAGCCACTTTGCCACAAAAGTTCATTTCAAAAATCATCAATATTCTCCTCAATGATGCCATCTGGTTTCAAATCATGGAATCACACAATTTCTAATGAATAACAATTACTGGTGACCCAAAGGACAATAGAAATGAACCTAAGTAGGTTATATAACACTGAAAAAATAATAATAAAACAAAAGCTAACATTTATATAGTGTTATAAGGTTTTCAAAGCTTCTGACAAGTAATCTTGTTTGATTCTCACAACAACCCTGGGAGGCAGGTGCTACTATTATCCCCACTTTACAGATAAGAAAACGAAAGTGGCTTGCCCAGGCTCACAAGTGTCTGAGCCCAGATATGAATTCAGGTTTTCCCGACTACAGGTCTAGTGCTCTATCCACTGCACCATATTCATATCACTGCATGGATGTTGGAGATATATGATTAAGTGGCATAGGACACCAAAGGCACATATGTAATTTAAAAATGACAAGTCATGGAGTAAAAGTAAAGGTTCAAAAATGGGACAGCCTATGTTTTATGCTGATATATATGAGATACTAAACCCATCAGTAAATAAAATACTCTCTGAAGTATTTAAGATACAGACAAGATTGGCAGTAGATAAGGCATGATTATGCTGAGATCCCAGATTCAATCTCAAACATTTAAATATCACTTTATGAAAGGTCAGAAAGATTTTTCCAAGGAATAACATAAATTCTCCCCTCTTTCACCTGGAAGGCAATAGCAACTAGAAAGAACAATCTTCCATCTCCCTTCCTAAATTATGCTAGCTTTGATATTGAAGAATAATTTCAAATTCAGCAGGTCAAAATATTTTCTAAGGTGTCAGTGATTGTTCTCATAATCTGACATATTTGTTTGGTATGCAGATGTAGAAAAGAACTAATAAATGTTTGGCACCTATACTTCAATATATTCAGAAATCGCTTTCATGATTATATGGGTATATGTATGTATAAGTATTTTAAAAGAGCCCAATGAAAACAAATTACAATAGCATCCTATCAGAAAGTGTATGTAACATGAGTATAACTCAAGGAGTTCTAATGTTGAACACATTTCTACTGTACATTTGATGTATTTTGCTCCAGAATTCATATTTTTACTATCTCCTTAAACAATTTTTTAATACTCAATGTATATGTTCAGTAATAGTTCCTTTTATTTATCTTGCTGTTTCTAAGATGCCGCCTACCTTCCATTTAATTGTAATTATTAAAAAAAAGGAACTAACTAATAAATAAATAAGTCTTGAAATCTCAAAAAAAAAAAACCCCACTTCTCAATTATACTGTTGAGTTAAAATATATAGAGATTTTGCTAAGAATGAGATTATGGTTTTCTTTCCAGTCTGTTTCAAAAATGAAGTTTATATATACATTCATAGTGCCAGAAGAAAAAATATTGATGTTTAGCCCATGAATTAGGTTCACTAAGCACTCCATTAAGAATAAAAACAAAAGTAAATGGTGAAAGATATCTAACATCTTTGTTTACCCAAATCCATTTGATTTGGGAAAAAACCCCTCAATTAATTACCTTAAGTAACATCCAAAATATAGTAGATTCAATTTTCAGATTATTTCTCTCCCACAGCATCCCTCAATCCTGACCTGCCATTCCCAACTCAACCCTTCCTTAACTACACTGCCTGATCTCAGTTTCATTTTCTCCCCTCCAGGAGCTTGTACCAATGATGATCATTTTATCTGTTATCTTTGGTGTCTCTCTCTCTCTCTCTCTACCAGGAATTCTGTCCTGCCTAGAAACATCTCAGGTCAGCCTCACCCTTGAAAAAGCCTACTTTGACCCTGCCTATCCCCTAAATTACCATTTATGTATAGCTCTCCTAACTTTCACTGTAGCCTCCTAGAAAGAATGGTATAACCACACTCACTCACTATCTCACCACCCACAGGCAATCTGGCATTTGATCCCAATCTTCAACAAATGACTCTCTCTCCAGGCTAACCAATCTACCTCCATTTTAAAACTCAATGATCTTTTCTCAGTTCTACCAGCTTCACCTCTTTACAGCTTTTGATATTGTAGACCACTATTTTCCTCCTAGATACTCTCTATCTCTTCTTCCTCAGTCTCCTTTGCTAAATTATGATCCATTTTCTGTTCCCTTAGCAGAGTTGATCCCAGGGCTCCTGAAGAATTAGTGGCTTGTCAGTAGCTAACCCTAACCTGACTATAACCCTAAATACCTACTGTACACCATATAGTAGCTATTATACTAATCTAGTATACATATCTGTATCAGTATAACGTATTACGTTGAGAGAGGCTACTACTGTATGTTCTGATTTGTCCTGCCACTCAACTCCCAGGGAAATGGTGAGGATCTTCCCAGCAGCATTTTTCTTTGGAAAGACAGAGAAAATGTTTACTGGTGGCCTCCTTCCCAAAGTACTTCACATAGTCTTTTCATAAAGATTTATATATATTTCCCCCCTCCACTTTTAGAGCATAAGTTCTGTGGAAGTATAATTACTTTATTCTTTGTACTTGTGTCCTCACAGTGTCTAATACAGTGCCAGATCAATAGCAGAACTTAACACAACACTTTGCAGCCAGCTCCTTGATTTGTGGTATTCATTGGGGCCATTACTTTCACCTTCTTGTCGCTAGGAAGTTCAACTCTGTCCCTGGAACTACTAACCTGGGCTTTGCCAAGCCATTTTGAGTCTTTTCTTCTCTGAATCCAAGCAGCATACCCTTTTCATCTCCCTCCTTACTTATATTCATATCCACAGACATACAAAAGACTACCAGTATCTATATATCCAAGCCTAATTTTTTCTTTATCTTTGATCATATATTGTTAGCTGCCTCCTGCTTATCTTTTCATTGAAGTCCTAAAGGAATGTCACCTTCAAATTTCCAAAACCAAAACTTACTGTCTTCTCCCAAACAAGAGTATCATGAGACACTTTCACAAAAGCTGGGCTAAGATCTAGGTAAACTATAACCACAGTATTTACTGTATCTACTAGTTTAGAAACCCTGTTTGAAAAAGGAGATGAAGTGAGTCTGGCATGCTATGTTCTTGATAAAGTCAGGCCTGCTCATTTTAATTATAGTTCCCTTTCTATCTAGATGCTCATCAGTCATCTCTCTTCATGATCTGTGGTGGAATGTACCCAGAGATCCACCAAGTCTAGCTGATGGTCTATAGTTTGCTGCTTATGTTCTTCCTATTTTTGGAAAGCAGGACAGTTGTCCTTCTCTGATCTTGAAGCACAGTCCTCATTTTCCATGGTCTCTCAGATAACATTAACAGTGGCTCAGCAATTCTTGAAGACTATTCCTTCAGGATGCAAAGGATAGTTTATCTGGGTCATGTGGCCTGAATTCAAAGACAATGAGTGCTCCTTTACTCCATCCTTACTTATCTTGGATATCAACTTACTATTAGTCATTTTGTTGTGCAAAGATCATTCTCAGAGACAGAGGGGGGAAAAAAAGAACCAAGCTGTTTTTAGGTATTATCATACCATCCTGCCCAAGCAAAGGTCCTGGTCTTTTTTTACCCTCCTTTTCCTAATGCTAAAAACAAAAACACCACTCATTTTTGTAATTCTTCACTTCTCTTGACAATCTCCGCTCATTCCGAACTTTACAAGTCATGTCATACTCTCCCTATTTGTTCCCTTGTTTCTATCTTCTGTAGTTAAAAAAAAAAAAAAAAAGGCTATGAGACTCTGAGGAAGTCACTTAACCCCTATTGCCTTCCCTCTTCTCCCAAAAAGAGGAGCATGATAACTTATCCACATATCTTAAGAATGTAGGTCCTACAAGTGTTAACTCCTCTCAGGTCTCAGGGAGATAAATATGAATAATTTGGGACTCTACTCAGGTCTTTTTGTTCAAAAATATGAAAAGCATTTCAAATATGTTATAAAGGCTTTGTCTTAGAAAGAATACAGGCTTGGAAAATGATGGCAAAATAAACAATTGGAAAAATGATTGCTGACACAAGTCTTCCCCAGAAGTCCTCTTCAGATGTCTTTGCATCTTTGCATCCACATCAGATTGTTACCATTTCTTCCCTTCATTGTTTATCTTGGTCTTTAGAATTTCATTTTTGAGTTTCCTCTTGAGCTGAGTTTCCCTTTGGAATTCATCCTTGGGATTCTATCAAAGACTACCTTCTGAAATATGCTTTCCCCAAATCTAGGATATTTGTCAGACTTTGCCTGAATAACCACTCCTCTGCCATAAACTTTAGGGGAGAGTACTCATTTTCCCCTTGTGTTCTCATTATTCCCATCTTAGCAATCAGTTCCTCTCAGTGAGTAAGAACCAGAATCAAAATAAAATTGTGCCATCGCGTAGCATTTTTTCTTCAACTTTTTCAAAATGAAACTATCTTTAAAGCCTCATCTACTCCTTTGTCCAGGTGACTTTATTTAAAAAAAAAAAAAAATCACTTTGCTTTGTTTTCTATTGACTTCCACTCACGTGTAATTACCATTAAGCTTCCTTACCTAAATGCCTTCTGAATATATTATAATGCCCCCTTGGACCTCTTTTACACATCCTACTTCTTGTGAATGTGGTATGCTCATTCAGTCATCTTCTGGTCAAGGGCTCATCCCACCGAGTCGCACTGATAGATCTAATTTTCCTCCTTGCTTCAGAATCTCGAATTCCTCCTTTGTTGTTTAGGATATCTGGTGCATTTGTATATAAATACCTGAATCAAGAGTTTCTTCTGTTTGTGTGCTGTATGGTGCTACCCATCACAACTGGTAGCTTTCCTTAATTGTAATTACTCTCTATAGCAGGAATTCTTAACTTTTTTGGTCTCGTAGACCTCCCAACCTAAAGCCTACCCCAGTAGTCTGATGAGGCCTATAGATTTCTCAGAATAATCTTTTTAAAATGCATAAAATTAAAAGAACTAAAAAAGAAACCAATTATACTGATATAGAAATATCAAAATGTTCAAAAAAACAAAACAAAACAAACAAACAAAAAAACCCTTCAAGTTCACAGACCACAGGTTAGGCAGCCCTTCTCTAAATCATCATATAAACATTCTTCTCCCCCTCTTTTATAGTTCAAAATCCTTTTGTTAGATTTGCAAGACACTTGGCCACACATCAGCTTTTGTTAGATATATTCCATTTCTGGTCAGGATTATTTGTTTTCTATATTTTAAACCATGGTCCATAAGTTCAAATCCCATTCTTAGATACAACTCTCTTTTTAACCAAGTGTTTGTTTCCCAAACCAAATGAATGATCTCTTTTCCATCTCTCACCTTCAAGGGCAATAGTAAAAAACAAAAACAAAAAATAACAACAATAACAAACTTGTGCTCTTAAGGTCTTCAGCTTCTTGGTATTGGCAATACTTGCTAATTTTTTAAGCAATACCCTTTAGGATCCTTTTATCAGTATAATTTGAGTGTCCATATGAAATCAAAGAAGTGGATTTTTATCCATTTTGAAAAGGTTTGAAGATTCTCTGTTATGCCTTGGACAAATGTTCTGAGAGGACAACATAATAATTGTGGTTATCAGATCAACAGAATAGGTGTTTCAATATCACTGAGCAGAGAATGATCAAGTCTTATTTTCTTCTCCAGACACTAACTGAATGATTTCTCACCTATCAATTACTGTGACTCATCACTCCTAGGAGGACAAGCAATTGCTTTCCTTCCCAGAGCCGTGAGTTCCTTCCTCAGGAAGAACTTCAAATCTATTGTGGGGCTCCCTTTCTTCTCTAACATTCTTCTAACTCTCCAACTTCTTCACAAAGTTAAATCTCTCTCTTTTTCTTCCACCTCAGATCCTGCCTAAGTAGAAATGAGTCTATAGCAATTCCTTGGCTTCAGCAGAAACACAAACACTACCTGCAGGTATGTACCATTCCCCACACTCTCCACTCTGAAATTTTCAACAATCTTTTGTTTAATTGCCTGTGGGTGAATTGAATTAACCCAAAGGAAACATGAAGAACATAAAATTAGAAAAGTCACCCCACGTGTTCATATGGACTATTTGTGTCCAACCTGTGGCAGAGCATTCCGAGCTTATATTGGTCTGATCAACCATAATCAGACACACTGTAGTTCGATTCATTTTGGTCCAGACAATCAGGATCAATTTGACGGGTGAAAAGCTGTTCTTTGAGCCTTTCTGATTTAGTAACTCTAAAGGTCATCTGTGCATAATAAAAGCAAATTTGAATTTGTCAGCACTGTGCACTACAGATCTAGGGCTACACTTACTATCTTATTACTGAAAAGAACAAGGGCCAATCTTACCCTGATCTTAGAAATCTCAGTCTCAGTCTGGATGAAGTTTTATGTTACTAACTAAATAAAAACAGAGAGGCACTAAAAACCAACGTACAGCCTTGGCAACACTAAGTATGATAAATCAGAAGACAGAGGTCCCAAATTGAATGAAACATTTAATTAAATGGGTTTTCTAAAGAAACTGGGTTCACTACCCACTCACTGATATAAATAAGTGGTCCAGAAAAACCTAGTACCATCAAACCATCAGCTCCATAAGAGTCTACTGCAACTGGAAATAATTGTATATAGGGTATATAATAAGACAAGGAGACAGATTATGAACACTCATCCATACACCTTAGGTCCTTAAATCTTAAGTCTTATTATGTGCTAACTGCTCTCACATCTCACAAAGACAAACAGTTTGGGGCTCTGTTTGTGTCTTTCTGTCTAAGAAAATGAAAAGCATTTAAAATGTATAAAAATCTTGCCTTAGAAATGGTAGCAAGATTACACTTTTTTCTCTTCTCTCTCTGTCTCTCTCTCTCAAAAAAGCATTTCACTGGATGACACCAGAAAGATTAGGGACTTACTCCAAAGTCTCAAAGACTCAAATATCTGAGGACAAGCTCTGGCCAAGTTGCACCAAACTGTAAGAGTGTCTTCTATTAAAGACTTCATAACCCACTCTGTTTGCTGCTTGGTAACTATTCTAGCTAAGGACAATAAGGCTCATCATCAGAAGGATGAACCATTAGGAAATGAATTCTTAGTACATGGCAAATCTGCAAACACATAAGTGACCCTCAATCTGATGAGACACAATTCTGCTTCTATCTGAAATGCAAGACTTATGACACTAAGAATGAATCTTTAATTTAACTGTTTGTTACCTCATCTGAACTGCCAAGCATTCAAATTCTACTGCAGAGAGTGCAATGCTGGTCACATGGAAGTCAGAAAAAGCAATACAAGGTCACTCTCAAGGTCTTTCTGAAGAACACTGGAATCAATTGTGAGATATAGGAGACACCAACAAAGTACTGCCCAGAATGACTTTCCTGAATCAAAGAAGGTGCTGTGTTCTAAGAGTAGAGTAGATTTGCAATAGTTCAAAGAAAACATGAGACACACAAGTTTTGAGACATTTCCATTCCAAATGTTTACACGGACTATTTGTGCCTAACTTGTGGTAGAACCTTCCAAGTTTAGATTGACCTTATTAGCCACAATTAGACACACTGTACCTTGACCCCAATATAACAATGTCATTTTGGTTCTCTTCAAGCACAAGGGACTACAATCAACCAATTTAACTATTCATAACATAATAACTAATACCTTTGTGTACACACACACAGACACACACACACACAGAGACACACACAGACACACACACACACACACACACACGAAGTACATCCAGGTTGAAACTGTTGCTATAAATGGCACCAGAAGGTACAATGCAGCTAAATGAATGGAGACCTCACAGGTTTTTCTTGGAGATTATAAAAGATTTGTCTTCAGACTTCATTTGAAGATCCTATGTGGGATACTGAAGCAAACCACATGCCCTTGGCCATCTTACTTTGGGCAGATCAACTGAGTTGTCTGGGCCTCTGACTTGATTATCTATAAAATGAAGGGACTGAACTAAAAAATGTAATTCTAAGGCTCTTTCTAGCTCTACATTTATGATCCTATCATTATAACACTATAAGCAAACAGTATCATCTCTACTACAGAGGAAAACAAAAAAAACCACCCCTTGAATTTCTATAAAAAGTTAATATTTATAAGCGCTTTCCTCAAAACAATCTCGTGAAATAGGGATAAGTAGAGAAATTCTATGAAGAACCAGAGAAACAAGGTTCTTCATATCCAATATATAATTTGATTCTTGGTGATTTCAATTCAAAGGAGGCAGAAGAGAAGGATGGCAAAAAATATTTGGGAAAATAAAATTTGGGGATCAGAAAATGAAAAGACCATGAAACTACAGACTAGGAACTTCACAACAACTATCCTTCCCAATGACTCTCTCAATTGAACTCTCCTTTATAAGCATACCATGTCAACCAAAAGTATGTTGACTCTAGTTGAAAATGTGTCCCTCATTCTCTACCTATTGTCCATTTCCTTTTTGCTACTGATAGACGATATGAATCCTTAACTATCAAAATCCTCTTGATATTTTGAGAATCAAATGGTTTTAGACATGGCAAGCACTTATAATCATAAAAAATTCAATTGACTATCTTAATGGACAGAAAACTGGCTGATGATGAAGTATTCATTTCAGAATCATCTACACATTCAGAACACCAAAATAATTAGAAAAAAGGTCAAAAATCAGCAAATGTGTGTGTGTGGGAAAGAGAGAGAGAAACACTAACCAATAAAAATGAAATGTAATTACAACAGTTCCAAACAAAAAAGTGATGATTTGGGGCAACTAGATGGTATAGCTAATAGAGCACTGGCCCTGAAAGCAGGAGGTTTTTTGAAACCTGTTTTTTTTTATTTTTTTAAAGCCCCCCCAAACATTCTTGGCTACAATACTATTTCCCTGTCAAGCAGAGGCATGGCAGACAAAGGCAATAAAGAACTTAGAATCCAGGCTCTGCTGCAAAATATTTTAGAAAAGCAGGTTAGAACATAATAAGTACTGTTTTCACAAGACAGCAAAAAACAGCAATGGAGAAATGAAGCCTATTACAAATTTGGTGTGAGCTCCAACCCTCCCACACTGGAAGATGAAACTAAGAGAACAGCAACTAGATAAGAAACAGAACTGCTATTGTTAAACGTTCATCTGTTCTGGCACTGCTGAGAATGAATCCACAAGATTCTGGATTCTACCATCTTAATGCCCAACAGGCTATGAGGAAATGGCTATGGAACTTAAAAAGACAATTAGGAAGAATGGCTAGGAAATCTCATGTGATACACAACCCAAAAACAAAGAAAAAGAAAAGAATGAGATGATATTCAGACCACTGACTTAGCTAAATCTCTTTCATCTCTGTAAAATTTCTAAGAGAATGGGTTTATGCATAGTACCAAAATTATCTTTGGTTAAAATATCATAAATAGAACAGGAAAGCTTTCATAGATGACTTTTATAGAGAAAACTGTATTCTCACAGGAAGACAACTAAGAACCCATAGCATTTAATTGCAAAAAAGGACCTGATCTGATAGAAAAAAAAATGTAGTATTAAAGCTTTTCCTCAAGGTTATCTTTTATCAATGCTAAAATAGATGCAACCTCAAAGAAAATTCTGGTCACTGATACTCAAGTATGAACAAAGTGTAAGGCATAAAAAACAGTGAAATGTAATACCTGACACAAAGGGTGTCTTGGAGGAAAGCTACACAATTCCAAAAGGGAAACAATCTTATAAGATGAGGTTTTTCCTCAATGTGCTAGTGCACCAGGCTCCAAAATGTTACAAAGTCTCCTCATGTAAGACCTTTGGACACTAAAATGTAGTTCATCAATACATACAGGAAAAAATAATGTATATAAAGTATGCATGTTGCTCAGGTCAAGACAAATAGCTGGATGGGATGAGTCAGTGCATTAGGACGTGACTTTGGACTTATTGTATAAGGAGCTGGACCCAAGGTTAGATTGATGAGAAGAGCAGGCTATATATTTGGAAAATTCTTCCAATTAATCCCAAATTGCCCCCTGAAACAAAACTCTATTAACATCAATGTTATTCTAATAATGGTATATGTTTGAAAAGCATGCAATACCACAGCCTCAGAAGAATCAAAATTTGAGGTGAGCAAAACTTTATTGCAAATAAATATATGACTAAAAAACCAAAAAGGTGCACTTTACCAATGATGATTTGTATGCAGAATCAGAAAAGGAGATAGAATGTTACTTAGTGAAAGCAGTTAATAACAAAGTATGTCACATGCATGCATGCACACATGTGCAGGGTAGAGATCTTCCTGTAAGTTAAGTGGGTCCTCCATAAAGGATGAATATGGACAAGATGGGCTGTGAGTTACAAGAGTGGAATTAGTACTCATGAGCCCAGGGATGCACATTATCAAAAACAGTAAGATCCTCTTATGTGGCCATTCAAGAACACTTAAGTCCCATAGAAATGTACTGGTGTCAGCTTTTTGCAGTTCCTCACATTCAATGATCCCAACTTTCCACTCCGTGTCTCTATACTGCTGGTGTGCCCAAAATCCTTGAAAAAAATCTTCCTCATCTTGTGCCCAGCCCTTGTTCCAACCTCAGCTAGTGCCTTCCTTCTGATACTACCTTCCATTTATGCTGTATCTATTTTGGATTACCAGGCTGTTTGCATGTAGCATGCCCCATAAGAATGGGAGCTCCTTAAGGACAGAGAACACATTTCTGTCTTTTATTTGCAATACTTAGTACAACGTCTGGAACATAGTGAGCATTTTAGGAGGAAAAAAGGAAAAAAAAAACATGCTAGCAACCAAATTCATTCTACAAATGTCAGAAAGGAGGGCAGAGAGTGAGGCAGAAAATCGATTTAAGATTTCTGGAAAGAGAAATAACTTTTAAACAGTCTTATAACAAAGCCCCCTCCCCCTAGCTTTTTAAAAACCTATTTTTTAAGATAATGGACAATCAGTTTCTTGCAATCTAAAGTATATGTTATTAAAAACTCAAATGAAATTCATAATTATATGCCACTTATTATGTACAAAACCCTTAAGATTCTCCCCGAGTCTCTGGATATTCTTTTCTAAACACACATGCCAATCCACTGGGCAAAAGCTATTAGCTAACTAGATGAACACCTGCTAACCATTGGCTAAAAAGATAAACAAGTAATTTCAAAAACAAGTTCTATGAATCTCAATAAGAAATTATTGGTTCTGGGGCAGCTAGGTGGTGCAGTGGATAGAACACCAGCACTGAAGTCAGGAGAACCTGAGTTCAAATCTGGTCTCAGACACTTAACATTCCCTAGCTGTGTGACCCTGGGCAAGTCACTTAACCTCAACCGCCTCAGCAAAAAGCAAAAAAATAATAATAAAAAAAAGAATTTACTAGTTCAATCCAGATTAAGACTGATTTTCATTCCTATTAAACAATTCTAACAAACTAGATAAAATGATCAAAAGGAAAGGGCTTGCCTAGTAGCATATTACTATATTGAGTTCAGCCAATGAAATGCTATGAGAAACCCTCAAAGTATCTGGTATCATATAACACTAATATTTAGACTTAATTTATCTGTATAAGAGCAAACCATTTAAACTGTAAAACATGAAACAAAAAAATTTTCAACATTAACCCTTGCAAAACTTTATGTTCCAATTCTTCACCCCCTTCTCTAGATGAAAAGTAGTTATATATGTTAAATATAGTAGAAATATATGTTAAATCCAATATGTGCACATATATATATATATATATTTATACAACTATCTTGCTGCACAAAAAAAATCAAATCAAACAGGGAAAAAAATGAGAAAAAATAAAATGCAAGCAAACAAACAGTGAAAATGCTATGTTGTGAACCACACTCAGTTCCCACAGTCCTCTCTCTGGGTTCAGATGGTTTTCTTCATCATAAGATCATTGGAACTGACCTGAAGCATCTCATTGCTGAAAAGAGCCACGTACACCAGAATTGATCATCGTATAATCTTGTTGTTGCCGTGTATAATGATCTCCTGGTTCTGCTCATTTCAAATAGCATAAGTTCACATAAGTCTCTCCAGGGTTCTCTGAAATCATCCTGCTGATCATTTATTATAGAACAATAATATTCCATAAAATTCATATATCACAACTTCAGCCATTCTCTGATGGGCATCCACTCAGTTTCCAGTTTCTTGATACCACAAAAACAGTTGCTACATTTTTGCACATGTGGGTCCCTTTCCTTCCTTTAAGATCTCTTTGGGATATAGGCCCAGTAAAAACATTGCTAGGTCAAAGGATATGCACAGTTTGATAACTTTTTGAGCATAGTTTCAAATTGCTCTCCAGAATGATTGGATCCCTTCACAGTTCCACCAACAATGTATCAGTGTCCCAGTTTTCCCACATCCCCTCCAACATTCATCATTATCCTTTCCTGTCATCTTAGCCAATCTGAGAGGGGGGTAGTGGTATCTCAGAGTTATCTTAATTTGCATTTCTCTGATCAATAATGATTACATTTTCATATGACTAGAAATGGTTTCAATTTCTTCATCTGAAAATTGTTCATATCCTTTGACCATTTATCAACTGGAGAATGGCTTGAATTCTTATAAATTTGAGTCAATTCTCTACGTATTTTAGAAATGAGGCCTTTACCAGAACCCTTGAATGGATTTACAGCTACTCTTGATAAAAGTCCATTCCCTTACACCAGCATTGCCAAAGAGCCCTAATTTCTTTCTTTCTTTCTTTCTTTCTTTCTTTCTTTCTTTCTTTCTTTCTTTCTTTCTTTCTTTCTTTCTTTCTTTCTTTCTTTCTTTCTTTCTTTCTTTCTTTCTTTCTTTTTGCTTTTTGCTGAGGCAATTGGGGTTAAGTGACTTACCCAAGGTCACACAGCTAGGAAAGGCTAAGTGTCTGAGACCAGATTTGAACTCAGGTCCTCCTGACTTCAGGGCTGGTGCTCTATTCACTGTGCCACCTAGCTGCCCCCCCTAATTTCTTATTAGGCATCATACAGCTATATATACTCAGCACCTTAAACAACTCTGAAAATAACTGATACAATTTTTCTACATCAGAACAAAATCATAGGCCTTTAATTGTAGTATAGAAAGATCAAAATCTATTTACCAAAACAACCATATTCTGAAAATCCCAAAGTGCCCTTTTACCTCATCCTTGATATGCTCTGAAAATTTCCAACCCTGAACTGTGCTAAGCAGACAGCAAATTGGAGCCCCACCTCTTTATTTGAATAGTATTAGGCCCATTCTGCATCTCAAAAATCAGATCAAAACCTCACAACACAAATCATCTGAAGATAACAAAAAGTATAACCAAAGAATCTAAACATAATCAAGGAAATCATAATCTGATAAAATCACTTTAACAGCATAAAACCTGTTTTTAAAAGTAACTATAATTTGGAACTCAAAATGTTACAAAAGTGAATGTTGATAAAATGATTCAGGCCAGTTCCAATGATCTTGTTATGAAGAGAGCCTTCTGCATCAGAGAGAAGACTGTGGGAAATGAGTGTGGATCACAACATAGTATTTTCACTCTTTTTGTTGTTGTTTGCTTGCATTTTGTTTTCTTTCTCATTTTTTTCCCTTTTGATCTGATTTTTCTTGTGCAGCATATTATTTGTAGAAATATGTATAGAAGAAGTGCACTTGTTTAACATGTATTGGATCACTTGCCATCTAGGGGAGAAGGTGGGGGGAAAAGAGGGAAAAATTTGAAACACAAGGTTTTACAAGAGTGAAATGTTGAAAATTATCCATGTATATATTCTAAAAAAAAAAAGCTCCAATTAAAATAAATAAATAAATAGTGAATGTTGAAAACTTTTAACACGTAATTAGAAAATAAAGTACCATTAAGGGAAGAAAAAAAAAACAAAAACTAGAAAACCTTTTAAAAGATTAATTTACTTCACATAGGTTTTTATACTGATGAAACACTCAGTTCTAGACTATCCAAATTCCTTGGGGTAAGGAGAGGTATTAGCTCTCAAATCATTCATATCTGGTTTAGGAATATATCATTAACCTTTTTTTTCTGGGAAAAGGATAGAAAGCAGTAAAGACTCAAGATGATTTTTAAATAGGCAAATGTGCAAATAAATATAAACTCACTATATACATATCTATTGATGATAGAGGTATACTACAAGAATGGTGATATGAGCTATGCTAACCTGGAATTTCCTATACATGGGTATGTATGCATATATATAAATCTCTCTCTCCCTCTTCCTCCCTCCCTCCACCTCCCTCATTCACACACACACACACACAAATTAACATCCTAAATTCTAAAACAAATAAGAACTAAAAAAACCCAATTTATTTGGATGTACCTTAACTTTGAAAAGTCTCAAAACAAGCTAATTCTGCTTACAGATGATATGTCTTAACACTCAAATTTATTCAGCTATTCTCCAATTGATGGGTATTCACCCTTGCCTCTAGTTTTTTGCAAGAAAAATTAGTAATGCTACTAATGCTATAAAGTTTTACTTAATGACTTTCATGAGGTTCAATTCAACAATTACTTCAGTGCCCATTATGGGCATGGAAGTGGTAAAACCAAAATCTACCAAACCTGCAAGGAATAAACATTTGTGATATGAATGACACATTCCTCTCCAATAGCATCAACCAAAAACAAAGCAACAATCCTGAAACAAAACACACTCAAATACAGTGTATTTTAAGAAATTGGTGCCCACTTACATAAAAGGAGAAAAATAATAAAATGAATACGTCAAATAAAATTTTTTTTTTGGGTCAATGTCCATTTTCTATGAATCACCAGGTGAGGGCTACACACGGTAAATCAATCACTGATCTGTGACAAACTCCTTGTGGATATGTATTTTATGGAAGATGGTATTAAAAGTAAGTGATCATCACTATGTGTAAAAGACAACTGAAAGGTAAGAAGATAGTCCTGGTACAATTTTTAAAAATTAATATGTACTTAATGAGAAGGCAAAAGATAGTCCTTGCTATCAAGAAGTTCATAGTCTAAGGGGAAAGACATCATACTCAGAACTAGTTGATGGAGCTGTCTCTAATGAAGCAACATGTTTTGTTCCATCTTTTTAAATTAATCACTTGAAAAGAGATAGTATAACATCAATGCTATAACACTACACTAATACCAGTATAATAGTATATTTATGAATAAGGCAAACCTGGGAAGATGAGTAATATTTTGATAGAGTAAAAAAATATAGGCAAAATCTTATTAAATTCCTCAAGGCTTGATTAAAATCCCACTTTCTATAAGAAGCTTCCTAATCCTTAATGCTAAAGCCTTCTGTTTGAGGTAGTGTCATAGTTGTATGTTCTTTCCCATTTATACTGCAACTCCTTGAAGGCAGGGCCTTCTTCAGAAGGAAAGACAGGAGGAAAGAAATAAAGAAGGAAACAAGGCATTTATCAAATATCTACTATGTACTAGTTGCTGTGCTAAGTGTTTTATATATACTACCTCACTTGATCTTCAATCCTGGAAAAAGGTGGTATCTCCATTTTACTTACACTTGAGGCAAAAAGCAATTAAATGACTTGTATAGGATCAGTGTCTGAGGCTGAATTTGAAGTCAGGTCTTGATTCCAAGCACAGTGCTTTAGTCACTGCACCAACTCAGTTTTATATCCCTAGATTTAGCACAGTGGCTGGCATATAGTTATCACTTACTACTAAGTGTTTGCTAAATTAATGATTCAATTTCAAATGTTGCATTTGAGAACTAGGCGAGTATGAGATAGGGAGAAATGGTTAGAAAACCATTCAAATAGAAAAACCCTAAATATTTTAGAGACCATTATGGAGCAGAGGTTGCATTAAAGGAAGCACAATATCCAGAACAAGGTATATGGCAATTTCTTTCTTTCTTTCTTTTTTTTTTTTTTTTTTGGCTGAGGCAATTGGGGTTAAGTGATTGGCCCAGGGTCACACAGCTAGGACGTGTTAAGTGTCTGAGACCAGATTTGAACTCAGGTCCTCCTGACTTCAGGGCTGGTGCTCTATTCACTGCACCACCAAGCTGCCCCGGTATATGCCAATTTCACTGTAACCCACCTTAGAAATAATTCCACATTAGGTATATTATGTTCCAGCAGGGCACCAATGTTAAGAACATTAACAAGCAGCAGCATATGTAAGGAAAGAAGATGAGGATAGTGAAGGAAACTGGAATACTGTTATATAAAGATGAGTGGAACGAATGGAGAAATGTTTACATTAAAAAAAAAAGACAAGATAACAGTTGTTTTTAAATAAGTGGAGGATTGTCATGTGGAAAACAGACTAGACTTGTTCTGCCTAGTAAAAAGTAGATTTGATACATCAAAGGAAAAATTATGGAAAAACTTCCTAAAAATGAGCGCTAGTCAGAAAACAGAATGGATTGCCTCAACAAGTCTCATACTGGTTGGTTGCTTAACTTGTTTGTCAACAACGTTGCAGAAAGGATTGGTAAGACTTTTGTAATAAACAAATGCAGGATAAAGTTAAAAAAAAAAAAAAAAGAGGGAAAATGTCTACAATTTATAACATTGTAAAGCCAAACAACTTTGGAAAGATTTAGGCTGCAGAATGAGACATCTATATTTTGGATGTGACCAAGGCTGCAATTTGTTTTGCTAGTGTATACATATTTGTTATGGGAGATGTCCCCCCCCCCTTTTTAAAATGGGGATTAGGGAGCTGGGAAGGAAAGTAGATTTTTTAAAAATATGTAAAAAATAAGGATTGGTATTTTCAGATGGGAGCTAGACCAATGACTTCTGAGCTTCCTTCTAGCTCTAAAAATTCCACATTTTTATGAAACATCCTGGCTTGTCTTAATAATTCAAGAATTTTCCTCCATGATCAAATTGTCATATTAAGTTAAATAAATGTATTTAGAAAACTAAAATGTATACTATTCAGACTTCATGATTTAAAATAGGGTTCAATTAAGAATAGCTAATGATAAAAGCTTTATTTAGTGCTTTATAAAGTACTGCAAGTTATCTTCTCCATTAATCCTCCCAACAACCTTAGTGAGAAAAATCATATTATCATCTTCATAACTGCACAAGGTCACACAGCTAGTATTTGAGACGTGGTTTGACTTCATGTCTTCCTCACACTCTACTATCTACTTGCCTCAATTATATTTTGAATATTTATTGGAATTTGCTGAGTACTAAATTTATAATAAAAATTATTTTTTAAAAAGAAAATGTTAAAGAGCTAATTAAGTCTACTAAATATTCACAAATATGCCAGCCAACATTTGCCTTAGACATCTAAATTGTGAAGTGCGCTGTCCTCAACAATCTTATATAGAAGGTAGTACAGGTTAGCAAAATGATGCTCCCTAGTTAAATATGTCAGAGTATACTAATAGTGTTAAGAGTAGATTGTTAATAGTAGAGTGTTTGATTAGATAAAGACTGAAACCCCAAAAGTCCTGACTTCAAAGTCTAGCGGCCTTTTCAGAACACCTTGCTACCATGCACAGGTAAAGAACAAATTCCCCCCTAAAAAAAAAAAAAATCCCCAGGAAAACAAACCAAAACTAGAAAAAATCATTTATCCCAGATTTGCAGGAACTAGCCCCCTTTAGCTAAATTCTTACCTATTAATCACAAAACTGGAGGGATGAGAGGGAGAAGAGAAAGACTCAACAACAATTCAACTAGAGACTACAGGGATACTAGTAGGATGGCAGGTGTGAAATTTTAATCCCATCATTAATATTTGGTCTAAGAGCTTGTAGACAAACTAGTAATTAAAAGGAAGAAAAATAAAAGGAAAGACTAAAAGCAATTGCTGAGCACTTTAAACTTAAGTAGAGAAATGTTGTGAAATGAAGAACTCACAAATGACTGGTGGGGGTGGGGGTGAGGAACAAGATCAGTGTCATCATCAACAGAAATAAGGAAGCTCAGGAGCAGGGTTGTTTTTTTGGGGGGGAGGGGAAGGTGAGGGGCTTTTTTTTTTTTTTTTTTTTAAAGTAGAACATTTAAATGAAAATATACAGCAGGCATCTGGAGATACAAGAGTGAAACAGAAAAGGATCAGGGATGCATGTGAAGCAATAGTAGATAGAACTACCTAGCCTGTTTAAAGATAATTCTCCCAAGGGTGCGATAAAGTGATCAATACATAGTTAAGAATGCACCTAGAATATGCAAGGAGATTGCTTTTGCAAATCTAGAACCCTAGACTGTTCAAAAAACTAAGTTTTAAGAACAATAAAAAATGTTGGCGAAGATGTAAGAAAATTGGTACACTAATGCATTGGTGGATTTATGAACTGATCACATCATTCTGGAGGGTAATTTAGAAGCACGCCGGAAGGGCTATAAAGCAATACCACTACTAGATCTGTATCTCAAAGAGATCATTAAAAAAAAAAAAGGGGGGGGGGGAGGGAGAAACAACCTAATATTTATAGCAGCAATTCTTTGTGGTGGCAAAGAGCTGGAAATTGAGGGGATGTATGTCAATTGGGAATGGCAGAACAAATTGTGGTATATGAATATAAAGGAATATAAAAAATGATGAGCAGGTAGATTTCAGAAAAACCTCCAAAGACTTACATGAACTGATGCTGAGTGAAGTGAGAATCAGGAAAACATTACAAAGTAACAGCAACATTATACAAAGAACTATTCTCAGAAATATAGTGATCCAAGACAACTCCAAACGACTCATGATGGAAATTACTATCTACACCCAGAGAAAGAACTATGGGGTCTGAATAAAGATTGAAGCATACTATTTTCCCACTTTTGTTTTTTTGTGGCTTTTCCATTTTCTGTTTCTTCTTTCCCAACTAATATGGAAAAATGTTTTACATGATTGCACATGTATAATCTATATCAGATTGCTTGCCATCTTGGGAAAAAGAGATGAGAAACAGGGAAAGAAAAAAATTTGAAACTCAAAATCTTTTAAAAAAATGAATATTAAAAATTATCTCTACATGTAATTGGAAAAAATACTCTTCATAAAAAAGACCAATCAGCACATTAAATTGCCTACTATGTGACATTCCCTGTGAAGACATTTGAAACAAAAAGGAAAACAGTTTTTACCCTCAAGGAGTCCCAACTTTTAATAAGAAAACAATATACAGACAAGTAAACGCAAAATATAGTAAATAAAAGGTAATTTTTTGGAGATTTTTTTTTTTGAGGGGGGAAATCAGGAAAGGTCTCAGGTAGAAGTAATGCTTGAGATAGAGCAGCATTTCTGTTCCTAATTAGTTTTTAAAAAAATGCATTCTACTCTGCCTTAAAGATTTGGAGTAAAATTCTTATCCTGTTTTGTATCTAATGGTTTTTGAAGATTTCTGTTAAGTTTAAGGTTTTTTTTTTTTTTTTAAAATTATGCTATAGATGGAATATGGCAAACTAAAAGAATACTAGCTAATTAATCATAAACCAAGGCTCTGGTCCTGAATCAGATAATGGCTACAGAAGAGCTGTCAGTCCCTTAGAAATCAGTTAGTCCAAATAAGGCCTCACTGTAATCTAATTCTGGGTTCTGACAGTAAATAGCTCGCTGATGCATCCTTGTTTGGCCTCTGCTGTCTCACCAACAAAATAGGGACTGTATTCAGACCTTGTGCCATATATTCATAAGAATCAAACAAAACATATGAAAGAGGTTTGAAAATTGTCAAGTGAAGGTCAGACACCAAGTATTATATAATGAGAGGAGAGCTTTACTCTGTCCATGGTCACAGCTAGGGAAGGCAGCGGCTGAGGGGGTTTCTTTACTTGTGGGGCATGCCTGCTTTCCCCTTCACACAGAGTAGCCATGAAGCCCAGCCTGTATTACTGGGCCTCAATTGGACAAGGAGTACAAATCTGCACAAAGGACTACTTCCAGCCAGCCCCGTGCCATGCTGAAAGTCTGTCTACACCAGCAATCTCTGCTACCTCCTCCTCCTCTATCACCTCAGAAACGGCCCTGGCTTTTCTGGTGGTCATGACAATGTCCCCCCCTACAGCGGCCCTCATCACTGCTGGGCCTCCCCAGATAACCCCTTTTCCTCTTCTGGCTGCCCTCTCGTGGAGTGTCAGCCCCAGGTGGCCTGCCCGCTGTTCAGCTGCTTCACTGGGGTGCGACTCTTTGTGACCCAGTTTGGGGTTTTCTTGGTAGAAATAACAAGGATTTTGCCATTCCCTTCTCCAGCTCATTTTACAGATGAGGAGACTGAGGCAGACATGATGAAGTGACTTGCTCAGCCTCACACAGCCAGGAAGTGTCTGAGGCCAGACTTTTTTCCTTTGGTCTCTGTATCCTCAGGGCCTAGTACAGCGCCACGTTGTAGGTGCCACATAAATGTTTTTTAACTTACTCATTCAATTTCTTCATCTAGAAAATAAGATTTGGAGTAGGTGGCGTTTTCACTCAGATTCAATGATTTCTACAAAATTAATGTTTCCCAAAACACTACTAAGTTAGAAAAGCAGCTAATATTTTATTTTGGTAATGCCACCCATTATGACAACCACACACACTATACATTAATGATAATTTCATTTAAATTAAAAAGCTTAAAATAACTCCTTATTGCCTTTCATCACCAATGAGAAGACAAATATTAGGCAAATAAAAACTAACCAATATGTAAAATGCCCACCTACCTGTAATCAAATTTAAGACCCACTCAGGTGGAGAAAAGGCTTGAGTCAAGGTTTTAAAACCTGTCTATTAAAGAAATCTTGACTGAATTTGATTCAACAAGAAGTTAGCACATTGTAAGAGTTTAACAAATGTATTTTCATCAACTAAAAAGGTCAAGCAATAACAATAAGAATAGCAGCATAATCTTATTGTACCCATAACTTTTAGTCAACTGTGATGTTGAGATGCGGTCTAAAGTGTCAGAATAACAAAATGGATATAGTCAGCTACAGAATTGGGGCTCAATTTCTGCTAGACCTATAATAGGCTATGACCCTAGACAGGCAAACTACTTAAATCTCTCAATGTGTCAGGGATTATATAAAATTATCAACTGAACAGGGCAGGTACAGATCTGCACTAGAAGAAACTTTTCTTCACTGAGTTTCTTCAATGAAACCACAGGTCCAGTCCCACTAAACCAGGAAAAAGAAAAGCTGTAGTTTCCTGTGAGATATTGCTACCTAAAGTCCTCCCTGATTCCTCTGCTAAATCCCCTCATCAAGGATGCCTTTGATGTGTGTGTAGATTTTTACTCAGAGAATTTGTGTGTTCTTTAGGTATCCTTTTTTAGAATGAAAGTCTATGTTAATTCTCTTCTCCTTCATATACTGTGAGAACTGATCCTTTAATGCTTTCACAGCATTCACAGGATGTCTCCTCCATATATACTTAGTTCAGTCTGGCAGCTCCCATCTTTGTTGTCTTCAGCGCTATTTCAATTTTCCCTTTCGGGGCATCTGGGACTATGATAAGAGTCAGACTACACTAATTCATACTAGTGAAGTTTGTTATAAAAATCTACAGATTTTCTCCATCTTTCTTCTGTTTGTTGTACTCTTTCCAATTTCATCCACAAACGTTCTCAGGACTGATTTTTCATAGTCATAGTTCATGATTTTTCCATCCACTGCTTTTCGAGGCAATATGCCTCAAATCTCCTTATCCAGATTTTCCAAATGACTTCATATTCTATGCCAGTGTTGCTGTTGGTTACCAGAGCCTTACTTAAAGATCCTTAATTGCCTTCAAGACTCGGCTCAAGTGTTACTTCTCCCTAGTATGAGGCCTTCCCTGATTCCCTTAGCTACAAATGTCCTCAAATTTTTATTTGCCACGCATAGCTATATTTACTTGTGTGGTTATGTGCTATTTCTCAACCAAGGCAGCAGATTCCCGGAGGCATATGTCATTTTATTTGTCTTTGTGTCCCTATTACCCAGCACTGTACCTATCTGATACAGCAGTGGGTGCTGATTATAGTCTTTATGATTTTTAAAATACTTGGGTCCCTTTGTTATAAATTCTGAATCATATCAATTAGACTTCCATATGAAATGGTAATAAGTATCAGTGTGTGGGGACAAGAGAAAGATGAATAATGTGTAATCACCTGGAAGGAAAGTATAAAGGCAATATCCTAAAAAGGGAATCACTAAAAAGCTTCTTGAGCAAGGAAATTACATGGTCAGATGCATACTTTAGGAGTTATTTTGGCTGGGATACTGGAAAGCAGTTTGGCCCGATTTATCAATATCTTACACCATGTATCACACTAAGTTCCAAATGGATATATGAGCTAAACCTCAAAAGGTATCTTTTAGAACTACATGTAGGATGGGAGCTACTAACCAAACAGAAGACAGGCAATCACAAAGAATAAAAGATAATTTCAATTACATGAGAATGAAATGCATTTCCAGTAACAAAAAGTCAATGGCACTAGGATGAACAAAATCTTTGCATCAAAAGTTTCTGATAAATGGCTGATAT
>JAJPUD010001959.1:65766-84783 GCA_023553655.1 Myrmecobius fasciatus
TAAACTAAAAAAAAAAACACTACAAAATAATCAAAACTGATTGTTGAGAAAATGTAAAGAACAAGACTGGCTCCCCAAAGAGCTACAAGATTAGTCTCTTCTCTAAGATTTTTTTCAACCAATAGATTTTTTTTTTCCTCTGAATATTTTCTCTCCCCTCTAAAACATTCTTTATATGCATAGTTTTCAACAGTCACCCTTGCAAAACTTTGTGTTCCAAGTTTTTTCTCCCTCCCTTTCCCTACCTGTAGACAGCAAGTAATCCAATATGTTAAACACGTGTTACACATATTTCCATAATTATCATGCTGCACAAGAAAAATCAGATCAAAAAGGAAAAAAAAAAAAAAAGCAACAACAACAAAAAAGGTGAAAATACCATGCTGGGATCCACATTCAGAATCTATAGTTCTCTTTCTGGATGCAGATGGCTCTCTTCATCATGAGTCTATTGGAATTAGCCTGAATCATCTCATTGTTGAAAAGAGCCCTGTCCAGAACTGATCATCTTGTAATCCTACTGTTACTATGTACTATGATCTCCTGGTTCTACTTACTTCGCTCAGCATCAGTTCATGTAAATCTCTCTAGATCTTTCTGAAATCATTCTGTTGATTGTTTCTTACAGAAAAATAATATTCTATAATATTCACATACCATAATTCAACCATTCTCTAGTTTCTACTTCCTTGCCATCACAAAAAAAGAAAAAAAAAAGAAAAAGAAAACCTCTACAAACATTTTTGCATATGTGAGTCCTTTCCCCTTTTTTATACAGGCCCAGTGTAGAGACTGCTGGATCAAAGGATATGCACAGTTTGATAGCCCTTTGGGCATAATTCCAAGGCCTCAATCTCAAAGTCTCAGAACTGAATATAAAAAGAACTCTGGATTTCCTCCAAAAGAAGTATGGATGAGGGCACTGGGAGGAAAGTTGGAAGAGAAGGGTACCATGTGAAACTTGAGCTACCAGGTTCACTGATACTCCAATGGGGCAGAGAGGAAGGTAGTGTCTTCTATCCTGGCTGCATTATAGGAATAATCAATGTTAAGGCTGGCTATGGTCCAACTGTTCTCTAAAGTAACTATGCTAAGAAAGTGGCTAAAATGAACCAGGAATTCCATGGTACCCAAGGAGGTAAAAGACAGAAAGAAAGATCCGAAACATAACAAAATGTTCATAGAAGCATTTTTTTGTGATAGCAAAGAACTGGAAACAAGCCCACTGGCTGGGGAATGGTGCATGCATGTAATAAAATATTACTGAGTCTTAAAAAAGAAACAGGAAGAATTCAGAAAGCTGGTCAGACTTACATGAATAGCGAGAGACTGAAAATATACACAATCATTACGGGAATGTAAATGAGCACAACTTCAAAATGAACCCTGTATCATTTTAACCAAACTTTTCCTTAAAGAAAAAAAATGAGAAAATGGGTCTCCCTTTCCTTTGCAAAGATGAGAGACTACTGGACTGGTGCGTCACGTCACCTATATAGAAAGGTGAAGTTGTCATTTTAAGTTTTCCTAAAATATATCTCAAGAAGTTTCAGTGATTCCTTGATTAACACACAAACTCATCATTACAATTTGGTTCTAACCTCTTTGCAGGTGAATTAGCTGTCCCTACCCCCTTAGGAATTCTACACTCTGGCCAAACTGTTACACAGGATGTTGCCCTTCAAAACATCTAGGATAAAAAAAAACAAAAAACAAAAAACATCTAGGATGTTCCATTTCCTATTTCAAGGCTTGGAATACTCTCCCTCCTGACTCTGGCCTCTATGACGCCTACAAAGCCAAATCAAATGCTACCAATTTACACCAGGACTTTCCCAACAGACCCATTTTCAAAAAAGTAATCACCTCCCCAAATTACAAAAATTCTGCTGTAGGCAAATGGCATTGCTTTGACCTTCTAAAAGGGGAAGATTTCTACCTCAAGCACAGTGCCTGGGCACAGGAAGTGTTTGAATTCATTCTCTTTTTTACCACTAAGACTTTTATTTGATTATATCCATCTTTCTAGAACAGGTTTGTTGTTGCTGTTCAGTCATTTTCACTCATGTTTGATTTTCTATGACCCCATTTGGGGTCTCCTGGGAAAAGATACTGGAGGGGTTTGCCATTTCCTTGTTCAGCTCATTTGATAGATGAGAAAACCTGAGGCAAATAGTGAAATGACTTGCCTACGGTCACACAGATAGGAAGTGTCTGAGGCCATATTTGAACTCTTGAAAATGACTTTTCCTGACTCCAAGGCTCAACACTATCTCCTGTACCATCTAACTGTCCTAACATGTTTATCTAGCACATTAAGGTTTATGACACATCTTCCTTCCAACAACCCTACAAGACAGGAAATTAATTATTCTCATTTTACAAACTGAGTAAAGGTTGAAGATGTTAAGTGACCTTATTTCCAAACCCAAGTGTTAGAGATGGGATGTGAACACAACTCCCAATTCTAAATTCAGTCTTCCTTCTATAACATCTTGCTATCTGACTTGTTCTGAGATACAGTCTAATGAGATCATAGATTTAGGGGACTTTTGGAGTATATATTCCTTCCATTAAAACAGAGTAGCAATATTAGAAAATTCCTTTGTGCACCAACAAGTGGCACTTAATCAAGATCATAAAACTAGTTACATGCAAGAAGTAGACCTTGAACCCAGGTCTTCCTGATTAAAAGCAAGAACTCTAATCACTATACCTCATTATTTCTCTGTTATACGCCACAAATAACTTTTTGTAGCTTATGTTAGTGTCAAGGGTTGCATACGCAAAGCTTATTTTTTTCATTCTCTGGGTCATGAGCTGTTGGAGATTTCTTAAATCTTACTTAGATAAAGCATTTATTAAGCACTTGCTAGTGATATAAATACTAGAAGGAAGTTCCTGTTGTCAAAGAGTTTATAATCCAGGGAAAAAAGACACCACAAAAAAAGAGTTGGGGGCAGCGAGGTGGCGCAGTGGATAGAGCACCAGCCCTGAAGTTAGGAGGACCTGAGTTCAAATCTGGTCTCAGACACTTAACATTCCCTAGCTGTGTGACCCTGGGCAAGTCACTTAACCCCAATTGCCTCAGCAAAAGAGTTGGAAGAATTTGAATTAGCATGGAAGCATTTGGAACCGGTGGATGGGATATGAAGGCTTGGTCCCTAGTTATTTCCTGGGAGAGAGTTCAAATTTTCATTAGGAAGGCTGTAGGAATAAAGGCAGAAGTGGAAGTGACAGTTTAGAGTGAATGCTTACTACTCAAGAAGTCTTTCTAACAAACTTCTGAGTCCAATCCCCTCCCCTGGCATTTATTTTTATTTATGCTTGAACTGATTTCCACTTTTCCCAATCATGTTAACAAACATTTCCAATTTTGCTGTTATTTTCATCCTATAAATTCTATTAGACTTCACTCAATCATCTAAATACCTTCCTTATCCTTGATGCTACTTTTACAACTGGCATGCCCATTACCTTTACTTAACTGACTTTTTTTTTTTATTTTGGGGACAACACTAGTGTTATGTTATTAACAAATAACAACCCATCCTGCTTGAGTCTTGTCCATACTTAACCATATGACTGGTCTTTAGGGAGTATAGCAACTGTCTACCTTTTATCCTTCATTTGCACCATGTGATCAGTCTATTTTTTCTTCTAATCAAAAAATTTCTTAATGCTATTTTGCACTTCCGTTCTTCATATTATCTCACCGATTAATTTTGCTGTAGCTTGCTCACAATTCCCATGTGCCACTGTACTGCTCTCTGTATGATCCTCATATTTAATTCTTTCTAAGTCGCTGTATTCATCTCAGTGTCATAGGGCAATAACAATAGAGGTTGGTGTTAAAAATATACTCCTTTACATTTCACAGAAGGCTTAGGGACAGTTAATTGCAATTTCCTGAAGAGAATCTAGTTCTCTTTTCTCCACATGGCCAACTCTCGGCCCAATCCCTGATCTATCTTTACTGTTTGTCCTACATATACTGTCTGTACTGTTTGTCCTAGATATACAAACTGATGGACAAGCTCTATGGGCTGGTCTGTCCAAGTGAATGCTGACATCAGGAAAATCAATATTCTTCATCCACTTGATCTTTTCCATGTGGATGATCAGGTCAAACTCCTTTGAATGATTATCAATCTTTTCCAGAAGGTTCTGCAATGTTTTTGAGGCCTAATCCACAGGAATCAGTGAAGGGCCTCATGTTCCACAGTAGCAACACCTTTTAACGATCTAAAATTAAGAACATTATCAGACATACTTCTATATACTTTTAGGCACTTTCATCTTTTTATAAAAACAGTGGAAGATAGTTGATAAAGTACTTGTTTGACCTGAATTTTAAGGTTCATACCACAAAGAAAATTTTTTTTTTTTTAGAAAAGATCATATACTTTTCACAGTTAGACATAAACTCTTTTTTTTAAAGAAAAAACAAATAGTATTCTATTTTTCCAAATACATTTATAGTTTCCAACTTCATTCATTTTTGTAAATCTATGTTCCAAATTCTTTTCTCTCCCTTCCTTGCTCCCCCCCAAACAGTAAGCAATCTGATATAGATTAAATATGTGCAATTCTTTTAAACATATTTCCATGTTTTTCGTGTTATACAAGAAAAACCAGCTCAAAAGGGGGAAAAAAAAAAGAAAGAAAACAACAACAAAAAAAAGGTGAAAATATTCTGCTTCGATTAATCTTCATTCTCCATAGTTCTCTCTGAATGTGAATGGCACTTTCCATCCCAATGCTATTGGAATAGGCAATACAATTTTAAACCAAAAAAGTTTAAGAAGTAATTTAAAAAAGATAAAATAAGTAATTTCAGTAACATACAAATGAAGAAATATTTTTAGATGAACAAAATTAATCCAAGTAGGATAAAAAGGGAATTGGCTGAATGGGGAAAATCTTTCTACCAAAACCTCTGATTTCTTTTTCAGTCATGCCCAACTCTTCATGACCCTGTGAACCCTAGCATGCCAAAGCTATCCATGGAGTTTTCCTGGCAAAGTTACGGGAGTGATTTGTCATTTCTTTTTCCAGTGGATTAAGGCAAACAAGAGTAAAGTGACTTGTCCAGGATCACAAGACTAGTGAGTGTCAAGCTAAATTTGAACTCAGAACTTCCTGACTCTAGCCACTCAACAGACTCATATACACCACTTTTAAAAGTAACAAAAACTAAAAATGACAACAGTTATCAAGTAGAGAATAGTTCAACAAATTGTGGTACATAACTATAATAGAATGTTACAGTAAGAAACAATATGACAACTAAAAGCACGAAGACATAAGCTAACAAGAAATGAAGCAAGCAGAACCAAGAAAGCAATACTTTCTATGATTACAACAACAATATAAATGGAAAGAAAAATAATAAAATAATCAAAACCAAAGGCTGTGAAATTATAGTCACCAAGTCTGGCCTCAAAGCAGAGACAGGAGAAGGCATCTAATGCTACTTGTTTGCAGAGAAATGTGAAATTTTTTTTTCATTAATTAATATATAACTAAACTATTGATTTTTTAAATTTTGATTTAAGAGATAAGGCAATCATATTAATAGGAATGAGATCAGAAGCTGAAACTTTTCCAGACATAACTGATTTATATTAGCAAATATTAACTGCTTTTTAAAAAACCCACAAAAATCCAACCCACCACTGTTATTGTTGCTTATTTGGCATAATTTTATAAAGCAAAACAAAGCAAGGGGCTTAGAGTCTAGAATACCTGGCACTTACCAGCTGTGTTAAAGTAGATAAATCATCCTTTCTGCCTCAGTTATTCTATTTGTAAAATGAGGATATTTAAATAATAGCATCCATTTTATATTGTTGCAGTATCAAATCAGGTATTATCAAGTGCTTTGTAAATCTTACATTTGTGTAAATGTCAGTTATCATTACCAGATGATTCAACATAATGCTAGCTGTCATCATAAAGTTACCTAATTTATAGCATTTCATAATCAAAGAAGTAAGCAAATCTATTGGTGGAAAAATCAAACAACATTTATGGGGGAAAATATCATGGAGTTACAAACGTCATGACCTGGCCCCTGAATGGATATGTAAGTTAAAGAGTAAAGATCTGAGGATAATATCAAGGTCACGACCTCGGGGGTAGTAGTGGCCTTAAGACTAACAGGAAATTTGGAGGAGGGATGAGCTCCTGGGAAAGAGTGAAGGCCAGCTCAGGCTGTGCTACTTACCTATCAACTTTTTCCCAGTGAAATGGGAAAGAGAAATGAGAAGCAGGAGAAAGGGGGGAGAAGGGGCAGCCTCCAATCACATCCAAAGTAGGGGTATGGTTTGCCAAAATGAGCTATAAACCCAAGAGGTCAGCACCTTCTCCTCTATTGTCTCCCTCCCCATCCACCGAGTAGGAGGGTGGGGTAAATGGAGTGCTGGGAAGGCAGAATCATACTGGAGACAAACCTGTTAATTGGCTATCTTAGGAAAGGGGAGGCCAAGTTCTTGCCAGTAGTCTCAAGGGAACTAGATTCCAGTATAGATAGCTTGGTCAACATTATAAGAACATCAATTCAAAACATCTAACCTTTTGATAGCAGCATTACCTTCAAATATAACCCCCCATCACATTTTCCACTGATTATAATTGTTGATATTTGTGAACAGTATGTATGCTTTTCAAAACTGATGAAATGTCACAGCACCTTTTCCTCAAGTGACAGATAAACAAAATATAACAACTGAGGAAAGTTTAAAGGTTTTTGTGCCATTCAAATTCACTGTCCTATTAAAATGCATAAAGTGAAATAATATATATATATTTTTCTTAATAAAGGGAAATTAATATTTAATCTTATAGTAAGCTCATTTCACATTTCATATTCAAGTTCATTTGCTTCCCTCATATCAAACTTCCTTTGGACCCTGTCATTTTAAGGATCTGAATCCAATAAAGGAAAAATTCACCAGAACATTCAGGATAATTCTAGTTGAGTCTATCAAAAGAGTGATTTACAGTAGTCAATGCCCCAAAAGTTATACATACCATACCATAGTACACCATGTCACACTAGGGTGCCAATACCAATGTTACCGGACAACGATATGGAGAGGGATGCAAAGATGTGGAATCCCTCTCCCTCTTGTTCCCTCATTATTACACTACCAATAATTTTGTGGATAAGTTTTTTATGACCCACCTAGATAATCACACTAAAATAGCTTAATCCATCTTTCATAGATGACTTCCTGGTGGGCAAGTCCCACTGTTGCTCTGCTCCAAACCTGTTAATGCCATCCCAAATGCCTACAGAAAAGCTCAAATTCCTCAGAGTGGTCAGTCAGCACTCCCCAGAATACAACAGATCGCTCTACCTTTCTAGCTTTTGCCCATATTACTTCCCCCCAATGTTTTCTCTCCTCCATACCTTTCCTTGTACAGCTCCCCATGAACCCAAGGACTCCCTTCTTCCCTCCCCATGGCCACTTGGATGACATCCCATGACACAGAACAAAGGCTATTCTCCTCCATAAAAACCTTTTTCTTATCTTTTTATTTCACCCCTCCCCACACTATACATAAGAAGTGCTTTTCCCCTCATACCTCTATTACACACCTATGCTGTAATCTGTTCTGTGTCCCATCCTTCTATAAGACAGTAATTTCCATAAAGGGAAGGCATTAAAGCAATTTCTTAATTTTTTTCTTCCCCAGGACATCCTACATGATAGACATTTAGTGTTTGAATTTGGAACTTGTAATTTTCTTTTAAAATAAAGTTTTTATTAAACTTTGTACTAATGGAGTATTGGGAATTTCTAAAATGTCCTCAAGAAATCTATATCTCAATATAGATAATCGTCCTGGATTGTATTGGGTGGCAAAGAAGCACAGGGGACCAAAGTAGAGACTGAAATGGAAATGTCCATGAACACTGTGATCATACCCATTTGATTAAGGACCAGGAGTTGTCCCCATTTCTTTTTCAGCAAGTTTCCTTCAAACATACTGAGTTCTGAAACATTTATTCTTACACAAACTTGCCTCCTTTCTAATTTTGAAGAACTTATGAGATGTTTTCCGAATGCATTTACTTCTCACTTCCAAGAAGCTCAAGTGTCATTTTCTTCACAGGGTCTTGCCTAGTTTTACACATTTGTTCCCTCCTCAAATTATTTTATATTTCCTTATTCTATATTGCTTCCTACCAATGTAATGAAAACTTCTTGAGAACAGCAACTCTCACCCAGCACCTATCATAGCTGTTGTTCAGTGGCGACCCCATTTGGGGTTTTCTTGGCAGAGATACTGGAGTGAGTCACCATTTAGTTCTCCAGCTCATTTGACAGATGAGGAAACTGAGGCAGTCAAGTGACTTGCCCAGGATCACACAGCTAGTAAGTGTCTGGATTTGAACTCAGGAAGATGACTATTTCTGACTCCAGACCTAGCATTCTGTGTACTGGGCCACCTAGATCCCACCTACCACAATCTTTTTTAAATGAATAATCGGAATACAATAGGTAAGTACTGATAAGGTTTTGATGTTCTCTGAATCTTCAAACATGTATTTAACTAATCCATTATTACTACAAATTTTTCTTACAAATTCTTACAAATAAAAACTTGAAATAATGAAATTTACCACTATAGTAATCAATGTGGGAGAGAAGGCACAGGAAGAGGGGGGAGAGGAGAGGGAGAAACAGAGAGGAGGTGGGGGGGGGAGAGAGAGAGAGAGAGAGAGAGAGAGAGAGAGAGAGAGAGAGAGAGGATTGAGAAAGGACTTCTTAAAGAAGTTGGCATTTGGGCTGAGCCTTTAAGGAAATTTATGAACCTGTTGCAGAGGGAATATAAACAAGCAGCATTCTAGAAAGCCTTGCTGCAGAGAGAAAACAATAGACAGCTATAACACTTGCTGAGCAAGTTCTTGTTCTCTATCTCTAAATCTATCAACTGTGCCTCAAACTCTCGTATGAAATTGGTCTGCACTAATCTACATATGGTAAGTGTTGTCATAAGAATTAGTGACAGATATTAAGGCCCCAAAAGCAAATATAACTGGGAGGTACAGGGGTAATGGACACAGAAATTTGGTAGAAGGGAAACATTTAGGGATGACTATTTTTTTTTTTTTAAACTGAAGACTAGTTTTTTTCTAAAACACTGAAAGCCTCTCAGAGGATTATAATTTAAGAGATAATAAATTTAATTGTTATGTGCTAATAAACTATTTGATTTTATCTCAACAATCTGATCTCAATGCTGATACTCTTTTTGCCAACAGTACAGATGGCAACTAATTCATGCCCTTTCATCCCATGGGACCACTGTTTTTGTTTCATCCCATAAATCCTCCCCGGGAGCCAACCAGTGTTTGGGGATCCTCCTCTAAATTTCTTTGTGCGTAAGAAAAAGAAAAAAAGAATGTCATCACAGAGATGTATGATGAGAAAAGAGCGGCTACTCAAATGGTCAGAAGAAGTAATAATTAATGGACAGAAAGGCTGCATGCTCTAATGGAATAAACTCACCTAAGTCAGTCAGCCTTATGTAAAGATTGTGATTCAAATCATCAGAATTTTGCTACAATGAAAACTGACATCCCACACCTCTCAGTGGAGAAAGTGAAAGTAATGCTTTGCTCCATTATTCTTTACCTGAAGATTTCTACCTAAGACTTCTGATCATGTTTAAGGACAGTTCTATCTTGCAGAGTAGACCTAAAAGGAAAGCAATAACCACTGGCCCCATTATCCTTTCATTCCTGTAGAGCAGTGGTGGCCAAGTGAAATAATAAGGGGCCAATAAAGGATACAAAAAGGATCCCTTTGGACTGCATATTGACTTAGTTTTAAAATGTAACAATGTCAGTATTTTGTTGTATTTTTATTTAGTTTGTTAATTACTTCCCAATTGAATTATAATCTGGTGTGGTCCACACTTGGGAATATAGTGGGCCTCTGGCTGAGTGTCTCACATCTCTGTTGTAGAGTTTAGAAAGGAGGAACTTGTCTGATACCTCAAAAAGCCAAGGACAAAGGAGTCTGAATTGAACATGGGAAATGGAAGTTACGGTCTGATTTAAGTGGTCAAAACTCAAAACATGCTATATTCCTTAAAACTCAATAGCCTACAGTTACATTTATAATAAGACAGAAACTTAAATTGGCAAGCTTATATTTGTTTATAGAAATAAATAAATGACCACAAACATAACTTTATCAGGCAGCTTGGAAGGATGGAAAGAAGAGTGACCTAGAAGTTATGAGCCCCGGACTCTGGTCCTGGCTAGCTACTTACTAGCTGTATGACCTTCAATAGTCACTAACAGGATAATAAGATTTGGAACTGGAAGGCGCTTTTGCAATCATCTTGATGAAAAATTCTTAATCTTTTTTGTGTCAAGAACTCAATTTCTTGTCAGTTGGTTAGGCCTATGAACTCTATCTCAGAATGTTTGAAATAAAATATATCGAATTACCTAAGAAACAAGTTCAATTGAAATAGAAGTTATCAATCTACTTATTAAACAAAACAAAAACAAAAAAAACAAGGAGCAGCTAGACAGTACAGCAGATAAAGCACTAGCCCTGAAGTCAGGAGGACCTGAGTTCAAATTTGGCCTCAGACACTTAACATTTCCCAACTGTGTGACCCTGGGCAAGTCACTTAACCTCAACTGCCTCAGCAAACAAATAAACAAAAACAAGTTCAGATCCCCCAAGTTAAGAATCCTGGATTCAGATTGCTACAACCTAACCAGCATTCATCAAGCACTTACCATTATCTGCTGGACGCATCATTTCTGCCTCTGGCTGCCTTGGCTTTCTCCAAATCCCAGCCAAAACTCCACTTTTTTACAAGAAGTCTTTTCAGGCCATCTCAATGCTAACGTCTTTTTTTCTGAGGTTATCATCTCCACTTTATCCCAGAGCATGTATAAAGTAGTTGGCATGTTGTTTCCCCCATTAAACCTGTGAACTCCTTAAGGACAGGAACTTTTTTTTTTAAAGCTATTATTTGTATCACCAGCTCTTGGCACAGTGCCTAGCACAAAGCAGGCACTAAATAAATGCTTGCAAACTTGACAATAGCGCCCCCCCAAAAAAAACAACTGTCCCCCACCTTCAAAAAAGCTTATTTCCTCATTTCACAGTGAAAGAAACTGAGGCCGAGAGAACAGCAGTGGCTTGTTTAAAGGTCCCACAGTTGGTGATCAACAAGGAGGCCCAGCTTTTCTGACAGCAATTTTTGTGCTTCTACAGAATCTCAATCTGTAAAAAGGTATCATATATTAAGTATTCTGCTAAAAGGCTGAATCAGGAAATCGTAATCCCACACTGAAATCTAAGTGCTGAACACATGACTTTTTATTTTCCTAAGCTAAGAAAACGACTCTGCTATGAGATACTGTGTCAAATTTTGTTAAAACTATCCACAAAACTTCAGTTCCTCCATACTATCCTTATCCTTCTTTCCAACACCTCAAAAATGTTTTCTCTCCCATCCCTCACAATTTCTGGAAATTTTAATGGGAATTTGGGGTGATAAAAGTTTCTGTAAGGCATTTTTCCTATAGTAAAATGATAGGTTTTTCTTCCCCAAATACAGGACACTCACAGTTATACCAGAACAAGAAAACAAAAAAATTTTAAAAATATTTTCCACCCTCTTCCTCTGATTTTTTAAATAAAACAATAAACACTATTTTATGAAGTTTCAATGTGTATACTGTTGAATTTTAAAGCATTCTCCCCTCAAAATATCCCTAAAGAGAATGTTCCTACTGATCTAAAATATAATTTTAAGGATACTTTATTTTCATTTCTCTTAACACTTCAACTTAGAAATTTATCAGTCCCTTATCTCTAAAAAAGAGAGAAATTACTGATTTGTAAGGAGGGGAGCTGACATTTAATGGACCATAATATGCAATACTATTTTAGTGTAGTTTGCTGTAATTCAGGAAGTTTTTTCCTAAAATAGGGTATGCTGTTAAAATAGGAACCACTCGAAACTGTTTTGTTTTAAGTAAGAGGTATATTTGTATTGGGAAATTTCCACCTAAATTTTTTTTAAGATTGTGAAGTGGGACAAAATGTTCATTCACTCTCATTCATACATAAAGCATCTGCTAAGTGTCTTCCCTACTTCAGTGAACTGCACTGCATTTTGGTTAGTCCACTTGACCCCTGCTCCAAATTCCAGTCATCTTTAACTCCATCTCCCTCACTCATGTCCTTTAATCAATTAGTTGCTAGGTCCTGTCTATTTTTCCCCTGTAACATCTTTTCCACCTATCCTTCTTTTTCCTGGTAATACACTTGTACCTTCAAGTCAAACCAGCTGACTTGCTCTATTTTCCTCCCCTCTGCACATACAAGCTGTTTCCCAACCTTGCCTGGAATAGACAGCCTTTTCTCTGAGCTTCCTCCAAAGTTTAGCTTCTGTGACACAAAAATAATAATGGAGAATGCTAAACTCAAAAGCCTTAATAAAGAACGTAGATAAATGACCATTCAACAAGCATGGAAGAAAATCAGGGAAGAAAAGAATTACAAGTAATGATGGATAAATGTTGAATTGCAAAGTGGACCTTCTAGTCCAATTCCATCATTTTAAAGATAAACTAAAGCTTAGACTAACACGTAAGAAAAACGTACTCACATAAGTTGAGTTAATCTCCATAATTATGAAGAATTAAAAAAACAAACCAACTTTCAATTAATCACGTACAAAACTGATGTCCAAAAAAACAAAGGATGATGTATACTAGCAGTATTATTTTTATGAAATTAGAGCACTTTTCTACTTTCCCTAAAATTGAAAGTCATAGTGGAGTTACTGCACAGTTTTTGCTATACCCAACAGGCATCTATTTTATAGTCACCTTATCCTTTTGCCAGGCATGCCAGGACAAAGCTAGGAAAACAAACCTATATACACACATATAAATGCCAAAGAAAACAAGGCACTTGTAAGCAAGTAGACTATTACATCAAAAACTTTACAACTGAATTTTCTAGGTTTGGAATGCTGACAACTTCACATTCTAAGTTATTTCCTCAATCTGAATTAATTCACTTTTTTTTTTCAAATAAAGTTTTTTTTATTTTCAAAACACATGCATAGATAGTTTCAATATTCATCCTTGAAAAATCTTGTGCTCCAAATTTTTTTGCTGCCTTCCTTCCCCCAACCTCCACCCCTTAGATGACAAGCAATTTAATATATGTTAAGTATGTGCAATTCTTTTCTATATATTTTCACAATTATGCTGCACAAGAAAAATCATATCAAAAAGGAAAAAAATTGAGAAAGAAAGCAAAATGCAAGTAAACAACAAAAAGTGAAAATACTATGTTGTGATCTACACTGTCCCCAGAGCCCTCTCTCTGGGTGCAGATGACTCTCTCTGAACTAATTCACTTTTAAGGCAAAATAATCCTTTAATAATGGTAAGGCAGTTTCAGATATATAATCTGTTCAATAATGCTTCAGAGAAACTTGCTTTTGTCTTTGAAATTGATAGAATCTTACAACTAAGTCTTACTAAAAATGAATAATTATTTTGCTGTTTAAAATAAAAATTAAGAATACTTCCTCCCCAAAACAGACATGTTTACTATTCCATCAGAAAATACCCAGCAATCATTTCCACTGATCATTGTGGGTAATGGTGGAGACACTGCTTACAGGATAGCTCAAAGCTTTTTTAAAAAGCTTTTAATATTCTACTAATCTGCTGACTGACTCAAATTTCTACAAATTACCCCTCTCTCTAAAATGAGGTTTTAATAGCAAAACTCGGCTTTTAAATCCTATCCCTTGTTGAAAACCAGTTAATGTGAAGCTGCATTTTGGAGAAGATTTTGATTTCGGTTACTTTTAAAACCACAAAGTTCTCTTGGGTGTATATTAGAGACACTCCTTTGAGCTTCATTTTCACCAAAATCTGTCATGACCTTTTTCTAGCCTAGAATCATTGACACAAACACCGGATAATTCACCACCAGCATATTCTACACTTTCTAATCTGTCAGTGCCCTACATCTATCTACCTGAAGCAATACCAAAAGAAATCAACACCAGTTTTTCTAAGGGCAAAATTTCCAAAGATGACATGGTTGTCTAATACTAATTCAGTAGGTACAACCACAGGATTTTTGCTTTTAGTCTTGTCAAAATTTAACTGGTACAAAAGGCTTTAAAATAATATGGTATGCCATATGGCCAAACTTAGAATATTAATACTGAGATATCAATTACCAATCCACTAAAGCTGAAAAGCTAAGAGTCCACTGTCAGTAAGAATTTAATCCAATTTAGAGGCCAACATAAGCCAAGCTCATCAGGGGAGGAAAAAACCAATTATTTGAAGATGAATATGTAATGCCAATACTCTAATACTAAAATAAAATATCAGCATTACCTCATTAAGATATATACTGTCTCAAAAAGACAATCTAATTAGATAATTCAGACAGAGATGGTCTCACTTTATATCTTGGAGCTACCTTTTTCCAAAGGAAAATAATACCCATTAAACAAAGTGAAAAGAATAATAGTTTAAAAATATCTAATTTTACAAACCATGCTTGAGAAGCTATAAATTTGTTCCAAACAATTTTTAAAACTCACATGAAAATGTAAAATGCATTAAATGTATCTACCAATCCAAGGCATGCTGTTGTATGACCACTGTAATATGAAGTTACATTGCTCATATAGGCTCAGACTTGACGATTCAACTGGAATCTAAGATCATGAGAAAAGACTGAAAAAAGTATTAAAATCAGATACACCAGTGTGTGCCCAAGCAGATCACAACCTCTCTATACCTTAGCAGATGGTCCCCAAAAAGTCCATTACTTGCAGTCAACGTTCTGGGGAGGAGTCTCCAAACTTGCCAGACTGGTCCTCAGACTATACAGTTAACTGCTGGGCTCAAAGCCATTCTAGGCTGGCAGAGTTCTCATAGCTCACACTCCCTGTATGTACATAGAAGAAGAGGGCAGCTAGGTGGCGCAGTAGATAGAGGTAGATCTGAGTTCAAATTTGACCTCAGACACCAACTAGCCACATGACCCTGGCCAAGTCACTTAACCTCAGTTTCCTCATTTGTAAAATAGCCCAGAGAAGGAAATGGCAAACTATTCCAGTATCTCTGCCAAGAAAACCCCAAAAAGGGACACAAAAATTCAGAGATGACCAAAACAAATGACATAACACAACAAGAAACTGTTATTTCTTCAAGTCTTAAAGAGAAAGGTCTGTACCTTAACAAAAAGGCAGCGATTTGATAGCAGCAAAATGTAAAAGGACTTCTAAGACTGGATATTAGACTTCAAAGACAGGAGGCCACACACCAACCTAAGAGTAATAAGCAAGGATAAATAGAGTGGTTTTAGCCACAAATACACAATGCTACTTTTGCTTTTCCAAAATCTTACCTTCAAAGAATTCTGTGAAACCAGAATCACAATCACCTTGGTGAGAAGAGATCTTGAAAATCATCTAGCTGAGAAGAAGCAAACTCATAGTGGGCAGGACCTACCCCAAACTCCTAAGTCTGGTCAGAACCAGATTACAGTGTAATTGGGAAATGTTTAACAACAATAAAAAATACAGTTAGTTTGAGGTTTTCTAAGACAACAAGCAGCTGCAGGGATCCATTTCTATATGTGACACTATGGATTGGGTTTAGGCTTTGTCTAATTCTCTGTTAACAGAGAAGTCCAGGATTTAGAGCTGCAGAGCAAACACTAGAGACCCTCCAATATAACCCCTACATTCTAGACAAAGATGGAAGATAGAGACTTGCCCATAGCCCTCCATCCCTGAACACAGGGAACCTAAGTCTGAAAACTCCCGTGACTTGCCTCTGGCAAAAGCACCCTGTTCCATTTGGGAGATCCTCTAATTATTGGGAAGTGTTTATACTGAGTCACAATCTGGCTGCCTGGAGCTTTCCTCCTATTGATCCCCATTTGGTCCTTTGGAGCAATAGCCCCCGATCCATTTCACCTTCATCTTCATACACAATGCTAGTGTTAGAGCTGAATGACCCCCTCCCAACACATCAGTTAGTTCACCATGGAGATTTCTACTTCCCTAGCTCTGCCCCCTAAATCCTCCCTGGCTCCCCCACTCCTGCCAGAGAAAGTCTCTGCTATGTATGATGGACTAATGTGTGGTTATTTACACGTTGTGCACTAATGTAAGCAATGGAAAATAAAGAGAATAATATCACACTATAGGGGTCAACCTAAACATCTCATAATTGTGAAAATTGTCAAAACTATTATCAGTTACTTTAATAATAAAGTTGATAAGTAATATGGTTTTATTATCCAAATCTACTTCAGATTATCAAATGTCATATTCCTTGCTGTGTATAACAAATTTAAAATACAAAAAATGTACTTACTCCCCCCAACTATCAGTAATGCATTACTTCTAATACCTCACTAAATGAAAACTATCCACAGAAATCTATTAGCTCAACCACAATTTTAAGGCTTTTATAGTTTCCCAAAAGATACACAACAAAGATCTAATAAGTAGATTAAGTAGAAATAATTCTATTTTTATATTATTATAAATTAGTTAATAAATTCACTAAATTCAGTATGTATAAGCTTTGAGCTAATAAACTATGTGAACAAAACAACCAGATATTAAATTTTTAAAAAAGCCTAAGAAATAAAGCAAGAGGTAAAAATTCATATCATCAGCTCTTCTAGTTACCATTTAGGTGGAATTTTCAATTGAACTATTTATTCTTCCCACTAGTCTTCAGTTTGAAGAGAAGCCCTTCAAAAAATAGGAAGAAAACTAGTCACTAGAGTCACTTCCCTTCTTCTCTCCCTCTTTTGAAGTCTTCTCAAATAATGCAAATGAAAACTAACAAATGCAAAATACAAACAAAATCCCAGAATATCATTTAGTAAAGCTGTGATGAGGAGGGAGCTTCCTGAAAAAGAGAAAGCTCCTGCCTTGGTAGAAACGCCATCTTGTTGCAGTTATTGGGCCCAGGCACAGAAGGACCCATTCATTCACAGCAAGGGTGAGGGGGAAACTCTCCCACAGACACAAGCGCCCCGACAATCTGCACTGGCAGAAGTGCCCTCGGACTGCTGCCCCCCAGACTAACTCCCCAGTCTACCAGTGAGCCCGGAGAATATTGAGCAGAGTTCTATCATTTTAAACCTCACAAGATAAAATTGTTATTCCGAATCAGCACTACACTTAAGAGAAAAACAAAGATGTGGGATACATTTTTCACAAGGTTAAAATCACTGTGAAATATTATCATTATTTTTACTTCTTCCAATTCTTTGTTTCCGTTTCAAATCCCCTCTCTCATTTTAGACAGTTGCCTTAAAAAAAACCCCAAAAACCAAAACCCCCACCACCAGTTTACTAGGTTCTCAGCTTCCTCATTTTATTCTTCCTCTCTTCTTTAAATGTGCATTCAGTATCTAAAATTGTAATGTGGAAGTCACTGGTAAAGGAAAAATGAATTTTAAAGTGTTTTGAGTCCCAAGTGATTTTGTCACAAAAATTTTAAAGTCACATCTGCTAAAATCTCAACGAATCCCGTGTGAGTGACAAAAGTAGCATCCTGAAATAACCTTTATTAAGAAAAAATCCAAAAAAAGGGGAGAGGTGGGGAAAAGATAAGGAAGGTCTTGTCAAAGAAACTCCATTGCCCTTCTCATATTCCAAAGTATTTACTGCTTCCTATTCCTTTGTTTACCAGCTTAAAATAAGAATAACATTTTTGTTATAGAAAAACCTCACTTTCTAAAAAGAATCTTGAACTTTTCACAATAGGCTGTTTGGGTATTTTTAACTCCATATTCTAGCACTGATTTCCATGGAGACTTGCTCCCTTACTCTGTTCTGGCACACATCCTCCATGATCTTACATATTCCAGTTACATGCACCCAAAAAAAAAAAAAAAAAAAAGCACCACCCTAACAGATGCAGAAGGAAGAAATTCACAGAAATACATATGGTAGCAAATCCTTTCAGCATGCTTTCTGATAAAAAGCAGTCATTTCCCCTTCAGTAAACACCCATTCCATCCCAAATCTAGGTGCTTCTTTTTCTGGGTTAGGGTTTACACCCCCTCTTTTTATTAATCGATTCTCCACCATTACTCCACACTTAACAGCATTCTGGACAACCCTTTAACTCTTCCCTTTGGGGATTCATTTCCAAGCCCTGCTCTCTCCTGGTTCACAATTAAAACCAGGACACCCTCTGCATTTCAGACGGCACAAATGAAATGAACCAGAATGGAAGCCCGGCACCCTCGGCACCTCCCGGCGGGCAAACCTACAGAACACTCCCTCTCCCGATTCTGCTTTCCCCAGGGCCGGGCCAGCCCAAACCCACCCACTTTGGGGGCAGAAATTCGGAGGGGCTGAGACAGGGGCGTCCAAATTTTATCCCCGAGTGTGTATTTTTACCCAGAAAGGGACAAAATACAGCTCTCCGTTAAGGCAAGGCTGGACACACGCGACCCCCTCGGAGGGCGGCGGGAGCCCGGGGAGCCTCGGCGGCCGAGGGCTGGGGGAGGAGGAGGCAGGAAAAAACCAGGGGGACACTGGGGAAGGATGTTGGGGGCAGGAGAGGGAGGGAGAAGGGGAGGAGGAAATATGGAGACAAGGATGCTGGGGGACCCGGAGGGAGGACTACGGCAAGACCAGCATGGCTGTTGGGGGAGGGGGGCCGGGGTCCAGAGGGAGGAAGAGGAGAAACAGGGAGGGGGAGGCGGGAGGAGGAAGAGGAGCCGAGGGGGGCCTACGAGAGGAGAAAGCCCACCAGAAGGGGAACCGGGGGGGTCAGGGAGAGGGGCACGCGTCCGGGAACCCCTGGGCAGGCCCGGATGGGGGGGCTGGGCGCGGGATCTGGGGGAGCCGAAGAGGCCCGTCGACAGGGAGTGGGTTGGGAGAGCCTCTGGGGTGGAGAGGGGGCGCGGGACTGGGGCTCATCAAGACAAAGTGGGGTGC
>JAJPUD010001959.1:93929-106457 GCA_023553655.1 Myrmecobius fasciatus
TGTCTAAAATTCTAGGGGAGATCTGAAAGTGTCACTCAAAGTATGAAGGGGCATTTAGGTCCCTCCCAGTCTTAATTCAAATCTTTTTTATCCCCCTTATTATAATGTAAACACTTTGAGGACAGGGATCATTTTTACTTTTTCTTGATATGTTCAGAACTTAGCACTATACCTGGCATTTAGTAAATTGTTTAAAAAACCGTATGACCTTTGACCCAACTTACATGCCGAGTATCATCTTTATAGATTCCTGAACCCTTTCTCCCTAATCTGATGATCTCCTTCCACTTAAAGGAGTCTTCTTCCATCTCTCAGTGGATCTTTTGTTGTTATTCAGTCATTTTTTTCAGCTGTGCCCAACTCTCCATGACTCCTTTTGGGGTTTTCTTGGTAGAGTTACTGCAATGGCTTGCCATTTTCTCCTCCAGCTTTTTTTTTTACAGATGAGGAAACTGAGGCATACAGGGTAAAATGACTTACCTAGGGTCATACAGCTAGGAAGTGTCTAAATCTGGATTTGAATTTGATTTTTCCTGACTTTAAGCCCCCATGTACCACCCAATTTCTCTCATTCTTCCTAACTTTCTACATCTTCTGACATCATCTTTCAATTGAAATTATTTTCTCCAATTAATAAGGATCTCTTAATCATCTACTCTTATGACATTGTCATCCTTGTTTTCTGGGCAGTTTTTGGTACTGTCATCTCTGCCTCTTTATGCTCTCTTTACTCTAGGTCCTGTGTTGTATCTTTCTTCCAGTTCATACCCAATAACCATGGATATCTCTCAGTGCTCTGTCCGGGGCCCTCTTCTCATCTTCCTCTATACTGCTTTACTTGGTGATCTTATTATCTTCCATGGATTTAATTGTCATCCGATCTCTCATCTGTAACTACCTTTCACACATCTTGAATTAGATGTCTAATATACATATATCCAAACATAACTCATTATCTTTTCCTCCAAACCCTTCCAAATTTTCCTGTTACTGTAAATAGAATCACCATCCTTCCAATCTCTGAGGATCACAACCTAGGAGTCATCCCGGATTCCTCACTCTCACCCCCCAGATTCATTATGGTTACAAAGCCTGTGACAAGTGCAACATCTCCCCAATACAGCTCCTGACACTGTCCCCACCCCATCACTTCACACCTGGACTATTGCAATAGCTACTGCTTCAAGTCTCTTCCCACTCCAATCCATTCTCCACTCAGCCATCCAAGAAATTTTCCTACAGCTCACATCTGACCATATCACCCTTTACTCATTAAACTCTATTGGCTCCATATCACCTCCAGAATAAAAATAAAATTATCTTTGGCTTTTAAAATTAAACCATTTCAGTGTTTGAGAGACCACCAAAAAAAGTGTGGGAGAGAAGTATTTGACCAAACTTAAAGTCTATAGAGCTGTTATGCTGACCTCATTTTTGTATGCTTGTGAAACCTTAGTCTACCAAAACCACACCAGGAAACTGGATTGCTTCCATTGGAAATGTCTCAGGAAGGTTCTGAAGATCTCCTGGCAGGATCAGGTACCACACACTGAGGTCCTTCTTGGACTAAATGGCCAAGTATTCCAACTCTATTGCAGAGAGCACAACTCTATGGGGCCGGTCACTTCGTTCAAATGCCAAATGTCCGCTTGCCAAAAAAAGATTATTTTATGAAGAACTCACACAAGGTGGTCAGAAAAAGCCATACAAGGACCCTCTCAAGGTCTCTCTTAAGGACTTTAGAAGGATTGTATGAGATGAGAGACCATGGTGTGCCCTTCTCAGAGAAGATGCTGGGCTCTATGAGCAAAGCAGAACTGAAGTAGCTCAGAAGGAATTCGAGATGCTCAAAGTCAGAGAAGTCCCCAGATGTTCCTCTGGACTATTTGTGTCTGACCTGTGACCAAGCCTTCCCAGTGTGTATTTGTCTGATTGGCCACGGTAACTCAGACTTGAACATGGTGATGTTATTTTGGTCTTCTTGGAGAATGAAAATCAATAATCACCAACCACTTTTCCATGTAAATCTGGTAGCTCTGTTCTTCACAAGATCCTCCATCTCCCCACTTGGGGCATTTTCTCCGGCTGTCCTCCATTCCTGGACTGTTCTTGCTCTTCCTCTTTGCCCTTTGGTTTCTCTGGCTTCCTTCAAATTCCAGCTAAAATCCTACCTTCTGCAGAAAGCCTTTTCCAGTCCCACTTAATGTGAATGCTTTTCTTCTGTTGATTATTTACTATTTATCCTGTGTATAGCTTACTTGTACATAGTACAAGTTTTGTGTTGTCTCTGTCCCCATTAGATTGTAACCTCCTTGAGTGTAGGGACCATCTTTTGCTTTCTTTATAGGCTTTATAGGACCAGCACTTAGTATAATGCCTGGCAAACAGTTGTGCTTAATGAATGTATATTGATTAAGTAGAATATTATTGTACCATGAGAAATGATGAAAAGAATTGTTTCAATGGAATCTGGAAGACTTGTATGAACTGATGCAGAATGAAGTAAACAAAACTAGGAGAAAGATTATATAATAGCATTATAAAGCAAACAAACAACATTAGGCCTTTCAAAAATTTTAAGACTTGAGAATTCTAATCAATACAAGGACCAGTCATGATTCCAGAAGACTAATGATGATGCTTTCTATTAACAAGAGTTTTGTTTTTTCTTTTTGTTCTTTTTTCTCCCCTCAATGGTGGTACAGGGAGGTGGGGAGAAATAAAATAGATTTTTATTCATTGAAAAAAATAAGATTTATTTTTTTAAAAAGTACAATTGGAAGAGAGATCCCTAACAACTGGGAAAGATCAGGAAAGGCCTTTTGTAAGCACCTGAGTGGAACCTTGAAAGATGCTAGGGAATCTAAAAGGCAAAAGGAAGGCAGGAGTATATTCTAAGGATGAGAGACTGCTTGTGTAAAAGGAACAAGTAGGTCATTTTAGCTAAAATTTGGAACCCAAAGAGGAGAGGAATAGGAAATAAATTTGTAAAGATTGGTGGAAGCCATGTTGTGGAGATATTAAGTTCTAAACCATGGAGATTGCAGTTTATCCTAGAATAATAGGGGAGCCAATGAAGATTTTTTACATTGAAGAAAATTATGGTCAGAGCTATGTTTTAGGAATTTTAATTTTATAAATCAAAAATCAATTGAACCAATCTATTTAATTTCATTGCAGCCATATAGAAAGTAGAGAGAAACAGAGAGGAAGATTAATTAGGAGGTCACAGAGATAATAAGAAGGTGATGAGAACTTGACCAGGGTCAGTGGCCATGTGAATGAAGAAAAGTGAGAAATGGGAAGATAAAAGACTATGAGATAGGGGAAAGTGAGGAATGACTTTCTTCACTTTTTTCTACCTTATTGTGGATCAACCTCTCCTCCTGGATACTCTCTCCGTTCTCTTTTGATTCTCCTCCACTTATAAAATTACTCCTTAATTCTTTGGAGAACATCATCCCAATCTTGTCCCCTCACTGTGAATGTCCCTAAAAAGCTTTTTCCGGGCTCTTTCTCTCTCTCTCTCTTGTTCTTTCACTTTCTCTCTTTCTGTCATTTTCTCTCTTTTTCACTTTTTCTTTCTCATTCTCTTTCTAATTTTTTCTCATTTTCTCCTTCTCTAGATGTCATTCTCTCTCTCTCATGCTCTTTTTCTTTCATCTTTCTATTTCTGTCTTTGTTTTTCACTTCTCTTCTCTCCTTACCTTCATCCTTTTCTCTGTGTCTCTTTCTGTCTCTGTCTTAATCCTTGATCTCTGTCTCTGAAAAGATTAAATCCATTCTGTATCATTTTTTAATTGATCCTATTTACAATGAACAGATTTTGTCCTGTAACTACCTACATTATGTTTCCCTGCTCTGAACTTAGTCCAGAATTCAACTGGTCTGTAATGGGTTAAGTTTAGAAATCTAGTTCTCTTACTAATAATCACTTTTCTATTCCTGCCCCAAGACTTCTACTAACTTTGGAGATTGTGCCTTGCCAGAAAGGAGTTAGTCTAATATTTTTACACAACCAAACTATCTTTCAAGAATGTTTGGTTTGTTCTCCAAAGAAGCCTGGACCACTATCTTGCAAATGGACTCAAACAATCACAGGAGGAAAGGAAGGGGATTATTACTAGTTCTCATTCCCTACTTTTAATCAGTCATATTATTCCCCACGCCTCAGCTATATAACCAATCATGTTGTCCTCAATCCCATGATGTCACCTTTCTGTTCTTTGTGCTAGGATCCCCAAAGCCTATAAAAAAAGGAGTTGTCTTTTTGCTCAGGCTCTTTGGCTGGAAACTGAGGTGGCCATCCACCATTTTATTGGCAGGTAGCATACCCCTGTTAATAAAATGATATCTGCCTCAGAAAAGCATGCCTTCATTTACTTTTTTGCTAAATTTCACTCATTATATTTTTTTCCTCTCCTCTTCCTTCTCTCTTTTTCTCTCTCTGTAACCTCCTTGGTTCCCATCAGTACAATTACCATCTCTATGCAGATGATTCCCAGAGCTATATATCTAGTCCCAAACTCATTCTTGGTTTCCAGTGTCTCATCACCAACCACCTATTGGATATTTTGAGCTGCGTATTCTATAGATATCTCAAATTCGACCACCAACATAAAGCTCATTACTTTCCCCTAGATCTAACCTATGCAGAAGAAAAAGGCAAATCACTCTGGTATCTTTGCCAATAAAACCCCAAATGGGGTCAGGAAGAGGTGAACATGACTAAAACTTCTCAACAATAACTACCACCACCAACAAACCTATCCCCTTCTGAAATTAGCTGTCCTGTTGTGGACACTACCATTCTCTTAGCCACACATGTTTATGACCTTGTTGGCAAATTTAAACTGCTCACTCTCACTCCATCCATTTTGTTAGTTTCTCATCTTGTCATTTCTATATCCCAATATCTCTCCCATCCATACCCTTCTCTTCACAAACATGATCAGCCTTCTATGCTCTTTATCAGCTCTTGCCTTGTTTCTTTCCTCCCTAATCCAACCAGTAGCCAAGGTGATATTGCTAATTCACAGGTCTGACTATATCCCTTTCCTACTTCATGATCTCCAGGGACTTCTAAGCTCAAATGAAAACTCTTCCATTCAGCATTTCAAGCCCTTCAAAACCAGGTTCCAACCTTCCTGTCCCTTTACCTCTTCTATGGTTGAAGCAAACTGGTTTCTTGTGGTTCTTCATATATAACAATCCTCTCTAGGATTGCCTTCCTCCTACTGTCTGTGTATCTTGTGTTTGTATACATAGTGAGATTCTGATTTATGCTTTTAACCCAGACTAGTATGAGTGGATCAGGTTCTAGAGTAAGGATACATCTTCCCCATGGGGTTCTAGAATTATCACGGAAAGGAAATAGGTTTTTTTTTCTATAATGCTAAATACTTATTCTGGTGAGGTAATATGTTTGTAAAACACTTAGTACAGTGTCTGACACAGAGTACATGCTTCATAAATACTTGTCTTCCTTCTCTAGTTCCTTTCCCAATACTGATCACCTCATTGATTAACAGGTGTTTAATAAATACATGTCCCCTTTCTCTTGTTCCTTTCCCAATACTGGTCATCTCATTGGTTAATAGGTTTTTAATAAATATTTGTCCTCCTTCTGTTGTTCCTTTCCCAATACTGGTTACCTCATTTGTTAACAGTTGTTTAATAAATACTTGTCCTCTTTCTCTTGTTCCTTTCCCAGTATTGATAACCTCATTGGTTACTACCCTAATATCATTTAACCTATTTGACATCAGTTAGCTTTTACAAAAGAATATTCACTGAAAAGATGTGATCAAAACTGAAATACATACACACACACCATCCCCCTCTAAAACTGGAGATACACTCGCTGTCACCTTGAACTCTAGGAAAAGTGAACTCAAATTTTAAGGTTTGCCACAAAGCATTTGTTGACCATCATTCACTTCTGGATATGACATAGGGGCTGGATGAGCTTGCCTTCTTCCTAGGTATGGGACATCAAATCTTGACGCGTGCTCCTGGGTTGCTCCACCACTGTACTGAATTAAGTAGATAGTTCTTCAGTGTGTGCCGGTAAACTGGACTCAGCTACCAGCAAACTCTGGTATAGTCTCTTACCCTGAAACATAGTTCTCCACCAAGGACCTTTATGAAAATAATGAAGACACAGAAAGGAAATACCTGCATTTGAAACACATGGGCTCGCCAAGGAGGCTCTGCACTTACAGCCAGACCTTAAGTGCTCAGAGGTCTATTCTTATAGAAGGAAAGAGAAAATGTTTCCTCTGTCCAATCCAATCAATATTTATGGCATGAAAAAGCACTATGCTTAATACTTGAAATACAAACCATTAAACAACAAAAAAAGCTAGTCCCTGTCCTCAATGAACTTACAATCTAAAGAAGGAGATAATATACAAAAGTAGGCAAAAAAAGGGAGTCAGGGGTAGAGTTGAAATCAGGGTGGTAAAATGACCTGAAAGTCCAGTTTCTGTCTTTGATGAAGGAAAGCATTGGGAGGAGTTGGATGCTCTCCCCTCCACACAGAGGCTTGAGCTAGCAGCATGGTGTCGAGTCCAGCAGTGATGAGCTCATCCTGGCAGGGGCACCTTGTGTAGGAGACTGGAAACTGGGCAAGGTGGAGTGGAGCCTGGTTGTATGCATTCCCAGTGCATCACAGCAGACAATCAAAAAGCAAATAGACAAGAAACAGGCACTCAAAGTAGAAAGCCTGGGCCCCATGTTCCCCTTCACTACAAACTCACCAAAATTGCCCAGCTGGCCCATTGTGGGTCTCCTCCAGTGTCCTGCCCTGTTCTCACAGGTACATGTCACACCCTTTTGAAGAATGGACCCTGGTAGAATGTAGGCTTCTTGAGGGCAGAACTGTCTAGATTTGGTATATATTGCTCCCAGTACCTAGGACAGTGCCTCGAATACAATGTGCACTTAGTAAATCACTGCTGTTCTTTTTAAAGATTGTTAAACTAATTAAAGACCTTTAGAGATCACTTGAAGATCTTAACTTAAAAAGGTCAAGCAAGGTCTCCCAGGGCCATCTCCAGTCCTCCTGATCTATCTCTGGCCGCTGGACCCAGAAGGCTCTGAGGGGAAAGTGAGGTAGGTGACTTTGCCCAGCCCTCCCTCACTTCAATCCAGTTCACTTTCATGTCATGGTATCCCCTCCCTGATGTCAAGGACCCAACAACAACCACAACTTTTAGCGAAAGAGATGTTTTTGTGGTCTGCAGGTCCTGCACCAGATGCATCCCATGATGTTCAGTCATATCTGACTCTTGGTGATCCCATGGAACATAGTGCCCTTTTCTTGGCATGGGCACTGGAAGGGCTTGCGGTTTCCTTCCCTAGTGGATTAAAGCAAACAGGGTGAAGTGATTTGCTCAGGACCACTCAGCCAGTAAGTATCTGAGGCTACATTTGAACTCATGTTTTCCTGGTTCCTGGCCCAGTGTTTTGTCCACTGAGCCACCTAGCTGCCATGAAATCTCTAAGAAAGGTATGAACTTGAATCTAGGCCTCTATTCACTAAATTGTGTGGCTGCCTAGCATAGCCTATAAGAAGTACTTAATAAGTGCTTGTTGATGGATTGATTTTTGTCTTTGTATTCCTGGAGCCAGGTATAGTTCCCAGCACATAGTAGGCATTTAGTAAATGCTTAATGGTTGATTAATGACTCTGAGATTGCAAACCTTTATAAATGGAAGGGTGATGATATACTTAACAGAAATACAAGAGGTCTGGAGGAAGGCCAGGGTTAGAGGTGAAGTTCCATTTTCAATGTATTGAGTTTGATTGAGATGCCAGTGAGATATACAAATGAAAATCTCTAGCAACTCTGCAGTATTATAGCACAAGAGAGGCATAGGGACTGGTAATATGGAGCCATCTGGAAGTCTAAATGCATGGAGTTATCATCAGCATCAAGATGGTAATTGAGCTCAGGGGACTTGAGATTGCAGTGAGAGAAGAGAAAGAGAGGCCGGTGAAGGCCCAGCACAGAGCCTTGGTGAGTACCCCTGGTCAGTCTTTCTTGAAGAGGACCATAACATTAGGGAGGTGATGCTATGACATGCAAGTGAATTAAATTGAAGTGAGGGAGGGCTGTGCAAAGTCACCTGCCTCACTTTCCCCCCCAGAGCTTTCTGGGTCCAGTGGCCAGATAAAAATCAGGATCACTGGAGATGGGTCTGGATGTAGTGGGAGACCTTGGCTTTTTTAAGCTAAGGTTTTTTTTAGTTTATTTATTTTTAATCCACATTGTTTTATGAATTATGTGTTGAGAAAGAAAAATCAGAGCAAAAGGGAAAAACCATGGGAGAGATAAAAAAATCCCAGAAAAAAGAAGTGAACATAGCATGTGTTGATTTACATTCAGTCTCCTTAGTTCTTTTTCTGGACACAGAGGACATTTTCTGTCCAAAGTCCTTGGATCACTGAGCTACTGAGAAGAACCAAGCCTTTTACAGTCAAACATTCTTTTAGCTAAGGTTTTTAACAGGTCTGTTTGACTGAGCTGGGCCAGCAGAAGTTACAGAGAAGAAATTGTCAATAGAAAGACCCGTGGGATTGTCACATAGGATATCCCAAGCAATGGGAATACAAATAATCAGCAAAAAGAAAAATGGTCCCTGTTCCCAGGAGTTTATATTCTAACAGGAAGGATGGACACAGGACACAGATAGAAAGGTCTGGGAAAACAGTCTAAAAGGGAGCATGATACACCCTGAGATGGAGAGTCCAGGAAGGAACTTTCCAACCAGAGAAAGGGGTCCATTAGGAGAAAGGGACCAGGGAGGAGTTAGACTCCAGAGTCGGTGCCCAAGCAGGTTAGAAAAAAGAGGACCAAGGAGAGAACAGTGTCTCAGAAGCCAAGGAAGATAAACTTATCCAGATCTACAATATCAAAAGAAGACAATGAGATAGGAGGTATATTTAGTAGCATTGGAAAGAGTCCTTTCAATGGAGGCATGGAGTTAGATACCAGGTTGTTTGGGAAGAGGAGAGAGAGGGAAAAAGAAGTAGGAGTTAAATCTACACAATTCATTTGAGGAATTTGGATTAAAAGGGAGAACATTTGAGATGACAAATTCTAGCAAAAACATCCTCCTTTGAGCTCCTATAATAATTATAAATCCTTTGGCTGGTTGCTGCCTTCTGGTGCTAATTAACTAGATAAGGAAGTCTTGTTTCCAAGATTGGACTGGAGTGAAGTGTAACCTGGTGGACCTTCTTGCCCCCATTTAGAAATTCTGGCTTCCTTCAAGAATAGATGACCATGGGGGCAGCTGGATGGCACGGTGGATAGAGCACTGGTCCTGAAGTCAGGAGGTCCTGAGTAACCCAAACAAGTCACTTAACCCCAATTGCTGCACCAAAAAAAAAAAAAGAAAAAGAAAAAGAAAGAAAGAAAGAAAGAAAAAAGAGTAAATCACCATTGATGTATTTACTCTCTCTCATTAACTTCCCTTTCCTCCTCTGTAAAGGATTCTTATGCTGATTAGATAATTGATGTAAAAGATTTTGTAAACCATGAAAGCTTGATTCATACACATAGACTGTACAAAATATTTTAACTTTTCTAACTACTTAACAAAAGGTCTTTCTTTTGGATTAGAGATGCTGTGATAAAAGTATTGATGTTTTGTTTCAGTCTTTGTGACCCTTTTTGGGATTTTCTGTGGCAGACTCCTAGAAGGGGTTGCCGTTTTTTCCCCTCCAGTTCATTTTACAGATGGGAAAACTGAGGCCATCATAGTTGAATGATTTGTCCAGCTAGTATATGTCTGAGGCTGGATTTGAACTCAGGAAGAGGAGTCCTCCTGACTCCATTCATTCACTGTGACCTTCTGCCTTAAAGCCTTATAGCTGTCACTTATATAGAGTATAATAACTTATAATTTTCACAATTATATAATTAGCCTCTTTGAGGGACTTTAGAAAGCATAAGATCAATCCCTTTATTTTATAGATGGCGGAAGTTAAGGCCCTGAACAGAGAAGTGATTTTTACCAAAGCTCTGCCATATTAATTAACAAGAGCCAGGATTGGAATCCAGCTTCTGTGACTCCAAACTTAGTTCCTACTACACCACACCTCTTTTCATATATACCTTTTTATATATACCAGCTTTCAGCATACATAGTAAATGCTCAATGAATATTTACAAATGATACTATCCAGATTTGGCATTTTATCTTACATTTCCATGACTTTGCCCAGAATACTCTGCCTTTGCGCTTCTTAGAACGCTTAGTTTTCTTCAGGACTTAGCTGAGACACCATCTGCCATAGGGAACATTTTCTGATCCCTGTAGTTGTTAGTATTTAGACTGTGTGTACTTATCTTGAATAGGTGAAATGCCCTTATTAGAAAGTAATCTCCTAGACTGAATGAGGATCAAAGTATAGTATTTTCACTATTTTTTTTTGTGGTGGTGTTATTGTTTGTGTACTTTTTTTTTCCTTTCTCATTTTTCCTCCTTTTGATCTTATTTTTCTTGGGCAGCATAAAGAAAATGGGAAAATGTTTAGGAGAATTATACATGTTTAACCCAGAGTGGATTGCTTGTTTAGGGAAGGGGGGAAAAGAGGGGAAAAAATTGAAACACAAGGTTTTGCAAAGGTGAATGTTGAAAACTATCTTTGCATGTATTTGGAAAAATAAAAGACTATAAAAAGGAAGACATAGACATTATTTTTTTTCCAGATTATTTTCTTTTTATTTTTTTAATTAAATTTTTTTATTTGCAAAACATATGTATGGGTAATTCTTCAACATTAACCCTTACAAAGCTTTCTGTTATAATTTTTCCCCCCCTACTCCCCACCCCTCCCCTAGATGGCAGGAAATCCACTACATGTTAATTAAGGACATAGACATTAATAAGTGTTTGTTGAATTGAGTTCAATTTTAGGAGCAGCCAGAGCTAATAGTGTTTCCACTATTATGCTTCATGATAGATGCTTAATAAATATTTGTGGATGATGCTGATGCAGTATAGTACAACAGAAAGCGTCTCAGGACTTGGATTCAAATTCTAGTTCTGTCACTTTCTGGTTGTGAGAACACAGACAGTCACTTTCCCTCACTAGACCTCAGATTCCTGTCAGATGAGAGAGCTGGGCTGGATGAATCTGAGAAGTGGATCTATGATGCTCTGGATGAGATGTACGGGCCATCCAAACCCAGCATATTCACAAGAGACTCAGAGCAATCACAGGGATATGATAGATGCAACAAGGACAGAAAGAAAGCAGAATTAAATACTCACATCTTCCTCCACTGGACCCAAGATCCCTTCCCTACCCAGAGGCCTTTAGCAGTTCCTCCTCACTTGAACACAGCAGTAGAGGAAAAACATTATAGAATTCACCCACCCCCAGTCTTTCGTAGGCACATTCAGTTCTGGTTTAAACCCATCTATCACATCATAGATATTCTTGGATGGGCACAGGGTACTTTCAGAAGCAGATTATCAAGGTCTCTCTCTGCCTTCCTCCCCGACACACATGGAGGGGTGGGCGAGCAGGACTGGGCTCCCAGGCCAATCTCCTGTTATGAAAATAAATATTTAAGAGAGATCTATGTAAAATGCTATAAATATCAGGAAGGAAGGACCCCAAATAGCTGGTGGCAACAGGGAAGTTGTCAGATAAGGGTTCCTGAAGGAGAAGGAAACTTAAGGCGAACCTGGAAGGGATTGGAAGTGCAAACTTCAACAAATAAAGAAAGAAATGGACTTGTGAGAGCTGAGATTTCTAAAGGCCACATACATATAATTAATCTCTGGATCCCCCACCCTCTTCCCCCTCTTCATTCCAGTCTGATTTTTTTCACTGTGAGCTAAAACTCATGATTCTGTCAGATAACAATTATGATCCATAGAACAACTTTATCCATCCCTGTCAGGGCCCACTGGAGTCCTGGTCCCAGGAGGACAGCTCTTAGAACTGGCCAGCTGTGCTCCAGCCCTCCAGAGCAAAAGAGACAAGGTGAGGATTCCACTGTGAACTCCTGCTAGGGAAATGGACAGGAATTCCTCCCTGCTTCCCCAAACAGGAAATCCCATCTCTGGCTCCTTTCCGAATGGAACATACAAAGCACAGCCCTTGGGGTCTAGTAACTGAATTCATTCCTCCTCCTTCTGCTGTTAAATTGTTCCTGCTTGGGTCAGGTGCTACATTGTGACATACATTACAAAAAATTACAACAACCAGCTTCAACTTTCTTCCTGTATTCTTTCCTTCCCCTGTCACACTGTTTCTGTCTCTGTCTTCTTTGTTTCTCTCTCTCTCTCTCTCTCTCTCTCTCTCTCTCTCTCTCTCTCTCTCTCTCTCTTCCTCTTTCTCTCTCTCTCTCTCTGTTTCTCTTTCTGTCTCTCCTCTCATACAAATTTTATCCCCTCTCCCTCCTTTCTTCCTTTTCCCTTCTTTCTTTCTTTTTAAAATTAACTTTTATTCTTTCTTTCTTTTTCTTAATTCACTTTCTTCCTCTCTTTCTTTCTCATCTT
>JAJPUD010001959.1:106467-122036 GCA_023553655.1 Myrmecobius fasciatus
CTCTTTCTTCCTCTCTTTCCTTCTTTTCTTAATTCATCATTCTTCCTCCCTTTCTTTCTTTTTCTTATTAAAAACAACTGTTCAAGTGAAGGATATTGAGTTTACTTTTACAGCTGCCCTGGCCAGCCAGTTCTGTTACATCCTCTCGCTGGCCCGGATATCATATGACTGCCCGCCAAATGACTTGTACAGAATCTGTGCTGTTCCCGAGTACATCCATTTTTATCTATTCTGCTCACATGAGCAGAAATTTCTTAAAGGTGTCTCCAACAGAAACTTCTGCTTGACGGGCTTATGCAAAAATGAATTCCCTCCCAGTGTGGATTTCAGAACACCTCTGGCCCTTTCAGCCCCTGTATCATCCAGGGTGACTTGGGAAATCGGTGGTGTCTTAAATATTTTAAAACTGCCATTGCCTTTTAGCAACCGGATCTGGGTTTGCATGCTGTTTTCTGGCTGAGTGTCCTTGGTGGAAGGAGGGAGGGACGTAATCTTGGGAGGGACTCGTGTGTCACTGGGACAAACCACAGCTTGGCTGGCTTGAGCCTTTCTCTGCCCACACAGCAGGCTTATAGTAGGGGAGAGGTCACAGGAAACGCTTGATGAGGGTCTGTGCCTTGGAGCTGGAGCTGGTGCTTCTGACTAGCTGAACAAGGAAGCAGAGGGGCTAAGGAAAGAAGCTGGTACCCAAATCTCCAGCCTTTCCAGTGATGGAAGAGGAGGGCTTAGTCTGGATCCAGCTATAGACAGATGAGTGAGAATCCCTGGGGTGGTCTTCAGGCTACTGACCTTTCAGGAGCCCCAGATTGGACCTCTTTGATGAGTTCCCTACAAAGAACATCAGGTCCACCGTGGGCCTGCCTTCCTGGGGCAAGGCAACAGGGCACAGGGGCTTACTTTTCAGCTCTGCTCACTCACTGCTTGGGCAGGTAACTCAACCTCTCCTAGCTTCATTTTCCTTGAGTGCAAAGTAAGAGTGTTTCCCCACCCTTCTAGCTTTAAATCTACACTCTTATATCCAAATTACTAAATTCCAAATTTAAGAGAGATCTATGTAAAATGCTATAAATATCAGGAAGAAAGGACCCCAAATAGCTGGTGGCAACAGGGAAGTTGTCAGATAAGGGTTCGTGAAGGAGAAGGAAACTTAAGGCGAACCTGGAAGGGATTGGAAGTGCAAACTTCAACAAATAAAGAAAGAAATGGACTTTCGAGAGCTGAGATTAAAATCTCATTAAATTGGTATTTGGTAATACCAAAAATTGGTATTAAAAATACCAAATTAGAAGCTTTTTGAAGGCAGGGACCCTTTCATTGTTATCTCTTCCAGGACTACAATCAAAGGCAGAATATTAGTCTATTTTCAATTGCACCAAAATTGATGGGGAGAGGAAGGGGTAGAACCCCCGGTGAAGAAGGGCAGCCACATTTGTAGTTTTGCCACTTTGGCAGGAAGGCCTGGTCACCAAAGCCCAGCAGAATGAAGTGAGACACCAGAATGGTAACTCAGAATGGAAGCTCACCTTGCTGAATGTCAGCATCTAGGGGCAAAGCTCCTTTTGCTAAGTGCTGGTTATTGCTCTGTCTTTCAGTGTGTTACATAAAAATGTTTAATAAATATTGATTGAAGGGACATTAGTTTAAATCTAGTCTCAGACACTTAACACTTGCTAGCTGTGTGACCCTATGCAAGTCACTTAACCCTGATTACCTTGCCTAAGCAAATAGATAAATAGATAATTATTGGTTGAATAAATGATTTTTGCATCTTGGATATTTTTTCTCCAATCTTAAACCAATCCTCTGATCTTTTAAATCTAGTGAAATCTAGTTTAAGGATCTCTGATCATTGAACTAACTCACAAACAAAAATCTTCAATTATCAGATTTCTATAGACTGATTTACAAGAAAGGAAATTAAAAACAATCCAGCAGAGCAGACCAGCCAATAACTATAATAATGTAAATGAAGATAACAACAAAAATTATGAGAACTTGGGTTAATTGAAGTGACTAATTTTGGAAAACTGATGATGTAGCACACTTCCCTTGCTCAATGGAGAAGGGAAGGGCTGCTTGTGAAAGGTCATATATATTGTTTGATGTAGTTCATTTTATAAAGCTGCTTTTCACCAGTGAGCCTCAAGTATATATGATGGCAAATGACTAGCATAAAAAAAACATTAAAAAAAACTTGAAAAAAATCCCAAATGATTTTAGTATGCTGTTGTATAGATTTTTGATCCTGACAATCAAGATCCACTCTCCCCCCAATCTGAATTATTTATTCCTCTATCATCATCAATCTATCTGTTATTATACTTTTAAAAACTGATCAATTTATAGACATTTATTAAGTGCCTACTATGTGCCAGGCACTGTGCTAAGCAATGGAGATTAAAAAAAAGAGGCAAAATCCCCCCAAAACTAACCCTCTTGTTCTCAAGGGATTTATAATCCAATGGAGGACACAATATGCAAACAAATATATACAGAACAAGTTATATATAGGATAACTAGGACATAATTGAAGAAAGAAGACACTGGAATTAAGGGGATGTGGGGAAGACTTCCTATAGAAGTATCACATCCTTTTCTGAACTCTTTTTCAACAGAACTGGGCTACCCCTATTTTCTTTTCCTGTCTTCTTGTCCTTGTGCCTTAACATCAAAATGGATTCCTCCTATCTCCAGCTCTTGAAATTTCTTGCTTCCTTCAAGGCCTAGTTCAGAAGGCACCTCTTCCAGGATACCCTCTCTGATTTCCCCTTGGTCTCCTGAGGAAAGTGATCTTTCCATTTTCAAAATCTTCACAACCTCTTTCCTCCATTGTGCTTTTGTGCTTGTTTCCCCCCTCCCTTGTGTCAAAATTATTGATATGCTTACCTTTTCTGTCTTTCCTCATTAGACTGTACACCCCTTGAAAGCAGGACCTAGGACATATATAGATTTTTTAAAATTTTTATTTATTTATTTTCATGTATAGTTTTGCATCCCCAGCATAAAACTTGCTTCTTTGCAGAAATGGAAGATACCACTGGGATATTAATCTTATACAAGGTCTGATTTTCTTGATGTATTGACTAATTCTGATGAACTTTATAATAATAGATGTCTCTCAGGGAGGGGATGATGGTAGAGGGAGACAGTGAGAAATCTAAGTGATTCTTAAAGATGTCATTAAAAATTTATTGATGACACACATGAAGGCTGTAGTAGTATGAAAAAAAAAACCAAACAAAATCAAGCATGGAAACAAACTCTGAAGAATTGTAATGACCAGTCTTGGCCCCAGACAGGAGATAATAATGTACATCCCCCTTCTTGATGGAGATGCAAGGGACACCTTATCTAGGTCTTTGAGCCATATTTAGAGGGAATTTGTGTTCAGGTTCTAGTTCTCTTCTTTGGGTCCGTGGACCCAAATTTCCTGGATTTCCAGGGGTTTGTGAACTTAGATGGCAGGAAAAAAATGGTATTTCAACTAAACTCTAACTGAAATTTAGCTTTCATTCCATTATGAATGTATATTGCTTGACTAGGCTCATAGAGCTCAGTTCAGATTGATTGATTGCCCAAGGGTCCAGAACACAGAACAGGTGAAGAACCCCTTGGATTAGAGGTCCCTTCCAAATGTAGAATTCTGGGGTTCTGAGGTTTTCTGAGAGGGGAGTGCTTCTCGGCTTATTGGCTTGGGGGAAAGTGGATCCGATTGGGATATAAAAAATAAAGACCTCAATAAAGGTAATTGAAAATAAACATTGATACCTGAGGGCAGCACCAATGGTTGCCCCAGGAGTTGGGGTGCACTGGCCGTCACATCCTCGGCCCCACTCTTCAATTCTTAGCCTGCCCCTATTTAGAAGCTCCCAATCCCATGGGCCCTTGTTCCCCACACTCTCATACTCTTACACAGCCTATGGAGCTGTGAAAATCATTGTTTCCAACGTCCCCAGCAAGCAAAAAGGCCCTTTGTGTGGAATACAAAGGGCCTCCTTGTTAAAATTAGGAATATTCAACATAATATCACAGCCTCAGACTTTCTCAAAGAGGGAAACAATGGCTTCGTGTGCTGTTTTGTTTGTCTATCTAGCCTCGAAATCCAAGGCCATTCTAGTTCAGCCTTGGCTGGGGGTGGGGAGGGAGCAACTCCCCACATTTGGAAGGAGGTTGAGCTACCTCCAGTCTCCCACTTCCCACCCACCTTCTGCTCTGAGCCATGTGTGGGAACTGCCTCTGGAAGGGAGCTTTTAGGCTTATGTGTTGTGGATTTGAATCTTGGCTCTGACATCAATTACCTGAGTGAATTTGGGCAAATCGTATCAGCCTCAGTTTCCTCATTTGTAAAAAGAAGGAGGTTGGACTCCATGGGTTCCTGAAGTTTTGCTAATCATGATTCTAATACTTGGCTTCCTTAGCTTCATCTGCAAAAGGCCTGGACTGGATTTCATGGGCTCTGAGGTCCCTTTTAGGAGTATATGAAGCCCCTAAGTTTCCTTTCCATCCAGGCTGCTATTCTTGAAAGGAAGGTCACTTCTCAGATGTTTCCAGAAAATTACAAACTCTCAGAGTTGGGAAGAAGATGCTCACCATGGAGCTGGATCTGAACCGGAGCAAAACTCTCCACAATATCACACTGGACAAGCGATCAGTCATCTGGTCTTTGCTTGAAGGTCCCTGGCTGAGGGGGAACCCACTGGCCATGTTCCTGCTCCTAGTTCTGGGGCCAGGCAGAGCAGTCATGTTTCCCTCCCCATCCCACCCTGAGCTAAACTTTGTTTCGGGAGATCACACATTTAGAACCTCAGAGATACTTGGATGAGAAGTCCCCCTCCCCCCAAAAAAAACAACCCACTCATTTCTTGACAAGAACCCATAACTAAAATTTTGCATCTTTCAGTTATTTAGTGTGATTCTGAGAAGGGCACACTAGGCACCCCCAGGCTGACACAGGGGTCCATGAAGGGAAGAATGGGATGAATCCATTTTGTCATTCAGTTGTTTAAGTCATGTTCAACTCTTCCTGACCCCCATTTGGGGTTTTATTGGCAGAGATATCAGAATGGGTTAGCCATTTCCTAGTTCACCTCATTTTACAGATGAGGAAACTGAAGCAAGTGGGGTGAAGTAACTTACCCAGCCACCCAGTTAGTGATTTGCCATTTCCTTCCCCAGGTAGGAAGTGTCTGAGGTCAGATTTGGAGGTAATTCTTCCTGACTCCGGACCTGGCTTCCCCAAAGGACCTCTGGACTTAGGCAATGTATTTTTATTGCCTATGATGGCAGGGACCTTGGAGGTCAAGTAGTCTGCCTCTCTCACTTTCCAGCTGAGAAATCTCCCTAATTTGGCCAAGGTCACCCAGGTAGACAGGGGCAGGGCCGGGATCTTTTCCAAGCGCCCTCAATCCTCAACTGGTACATTCTGGGGACCCTTTCCTCTCCTGGCTTCCCTCTGCATGACGTCCCCAGGTTAGGTGAGGTAATGTGCTGAAGCAGCTCCTGGACCTGTTTCTCCTCCCTGGCCTGGGTTTGGCTGGGTGACCCAGAGCAGACTACTTCTCATCCTCAGATTGCCTTGGATCTGAATTATTCATGTGGTTGAAGTGCTTGGAGATTTCTCAAACCAAGGTACTCAATTTAAGAAGCTGGCCAGTGGAAAGGATGCCGGGAAAGCTCTTATTGACACCAGGGCTGGAAATTTGCCCGGCCTGGGCTCAGTGGACTGGGGAGAGGAGAAAGTCCAGAGCCCCATGTTCTCCAAGCATGGGTGCCTCTATCTGGGTATCACATGGTGTAATCAAGGTAGATCTTAATCACTATGAGACAGTATTGAGACAGGTTGGGAGGATGGTACAAGGTAGCAGAGAGGCAGAGGCAGTGTGTGGAGTAAAGAAGCTGAGCTTTCCATTTAATTTGAGCAAATTACTTCTTTTTGAACCATTTTCTTTTCTGCAAATTGGAGGACTAGATGTCCTCTGTGTTTCCCTTCATCTTTTCATCTGTGATCCTAAGTTGCAGAGAATTGAAATTCAGCTGAATTAATCAGGGAATAATTTTTTATTAAGCACCTACTATGTGCAGGCACTGTGCTAAGCATTGGGGGTACAAAAAGAGGCAAGAGACAGCCCCTGACCTGGAGAAGCTTACAATCTGATGGGAAAGACAACAAACAAACAAATACATATATGGCAAGCTAGATAATTAGGAAATAATTAACAGAGGGAAGGCACTGGAATAAAGAGGGGTTGGGGAAGGTATCCTTTGGGAGGTTGGATTTGGTTGGGAATACCCCATCTCTATAATTGTCCTAGCTAGAATTTATTTTCTCTTCCACTTTTGAAACTGCTCCAGGGAATTTCCTTCTCACTTGGGATAGAAGGGTTGCTTCTGCTCACAACCCTACTAGGTAATGCAATAGATTAGTAGGCACTTAATAAAATGCTTGTTGATCTAACTAGATCTGCTCTGTTCCCTATCTCCAGAGATGTTGCAGTGGATAGCGGGGCAGGCCTGAAGTCAGGATCTCAGATACTTACTAGCTGTATGACCCTGTTCAAGTCATTTAACCCTGTTCTCCTTAGTTTCTTCAACTGTAAAATGAAACCATTGTCAAGAAAATCCCAAAAGGGATCACAAAGAGTTAGACATGACTGAAAAGACTAAACAGCAACAAAAAGTTTCCAAGATTGAATTCAAATCCAGAGTCAAGGGATCATAGATTTAGAACTGGAAGCCATCTCAGAGGCCATAGAGTCCAGTTCCCTTGTTTGACACCCAAGGAAAGTCAAGCAAACAAAGATTAAGTGACTTCCACAGGGTCATACAGCTAGTGTCAGGCTGAATTTGAACCCAGGTCCTACTGTCAGGTCCAAGTCAGTACTCCATTCATAGTAGCCACTGGGTCTGAGTTCTTTAACTTTAAAAGACTTCTTTAATGTGCCCATCCAAGAATACCTTACCTCATCCCTCCCAGAATGTAGTCTTAGGAGGCTGGGTCTCACTTACCGCCCCTAAACCCATAAATAATAATAGATTATATTTACGGGCTTTGAGATTTACACTTCATTTCCTATGCATTCTCTCATTTGAGCTTCACAACAATCCATTAAGGAAGATATTATTATCCTTAGATAATAGCTGAGAAAATTGAGGCAAACAGAACCAAAGAGCTTTCCCAGAGTCACCCAACTAGCAATTGTCTGCAGTAGGTCCATTACACAACCTGGGACTATGGGAAAGGGAAAGGCAAATAAGGCAACATGATACAAGATTTAAGTTTGAATCCTGATTCTGCTACTTACCATTTGTATGACTTTTGGCAAATAAGTCTATTTCTTTCTGTGCCTTAGTTTCCTCATCTACAAGATGAGAGTGGACTAGAGAGAGTCCCGAAGATCTCTTCTAATTCTAAAATCATGGAATCTCTTTTCCACTCTTCCCTTTTTCTCACTCCCTTACATGTGATTTGTTGCCAAGTCTTGTGGATTATATTTCTGGGACATCCTCCATAACCGTTCCCTTCTCCCCATTCTACCATCATTGTCCTATTTCAGATCTTTTGGACTAATTTTCTAATTGATCTTCTTGCTTCTGGCCTTTTCATTCTCTACATAACTACCAAAGAAACAACCCTAAAGTATAACTCTAACCATGTCACTCCCTAGCTCAAGAAGCTTCAATAACTTTCTATTTCCTTTGGGATAAAATACAAACTCTGCTGTCTAATTATCACTTATTAGTCTTCTCATACAGGCTAAAATGATTAATTTCCTCAAAGAATCTTTATCTTTCTTTAAAGCATAGTTCAGGTGGTATTGCTTTCTGCAGGAGGCTTATTAATTTCCTCAAAGAATCTTTATCTTTCTTTAAAGCATAGTTCAGGTGGTATTGTTTTCTGAAGGAGGCTTTTCTTGCTCTCTCCAGTGATTAGTGCTATCCTTCTCCAGATTACTTTATATTTTCTTTATATGTATTTCTTTTGCTTCTTTCTGCTTATTTAGTTTGCTGTTTTTCTAGTAAAATTTAAGCTCTTTGAGAGCGCAGATTGGATTTTTTTCTACTGTATTTCCTGCCCCTTGCCCAGTGCCTGACACAGAGAAGGTCCTTAATAGAAGCTTGTCAAATTAATTGAATTAAACTTTGGGTCTCATTGAATAAGAGGATTGTGGACAACGATCATGTGGCAACCTCAGATGACCCTGTAAATCCACTGCTTGACATCCACAGGTAGGGCAATCCTGGGTGAACTTGGTACTTTTGACTTTGGCAGCAAACTTGACCTAATTCAGGTAGGCTGAGCTGGGCCAGTGTCTTGAGGAACCAGATTCTCTCCTGGATCAGGAGCATCAAGGAGTGGATACCTAGAAAGAAGCTTGCCTAAAGGGGCCCTGGAGAGCTTGGAGTCACAGAGAGCCTTGGAACATTTATGCCCTTCCTCCTTCCCTGAGAATGAGGCAGAAAAGGAATTGTTGGGCACTTTGACTTTGGCCAGCAAATTAGTAGAGCAAAGTAAGGTTAGGTATGGCAATAGCAAATTCATTTTTCTTTTTACTAATCTTTTTTTATTGATATCTCTTATTTTTAAACCAATAAACAAATTTTCTCAATAGCATTTTATTTTTCCAGTTACATGTAAAGATAGTTTGAAACATTCATTTTTATAAGATTTTGAATTCCAAAATTTTTCTTCCTCCTTTCCTTCCTTCCCCCTCTTCAGCTCAGCAATCATTTTATTTCATTTTGTTATTTATATAGTACTTGATTTAAAAATTTGATAATAGCTTTTTATTTTCAAAATACATGCAAAGATAATTTTCAACATCCGCTCTTTTTTTGTTTGTTTTTTGCTAAGGCAATTGAGGTTAAGTGACTTGCCCAGGGTCACACAGATAGGAAGTGTTAAGTGTCTGAGACCAAATTTGAACTCAGGTCCTCCTGACTTCAGGGCTGATGCTCTAGCCACTGTGCCACCTAGCTGCCCCTCAACATTCACTCTTGCAAAACTTTTTGCTCCCTTCTCCCCACCTCCCTCCCCAACAGCAAGTAATCCAATATAGGTTAAACATGTGCAATTCTTCTAAACATATTTCCACTTATGCTGCAGAAGAAAAATCAGATCAAAAAAAAAAAAAGAAAGAAAGAAAAAAGTGGGGGGGGAAGCAAGTAAACAACAACCAAAAAGTGAAAATACAATTTTGTGATCTACATTCAGTCCCCATGGTTCTCTTTCTGAATATAGATGATTCTCTTTATACAAATCTATTGGAATTGGCCTGAATCACCTCATACAATCATTTTAAACATATTTCCACATAAGTCATGTTGTGAAAGAAAAATCAGAACAAAAGGGAAAAACCACGAGAAAAAAAAGCAAACAAACAAACAAACAAATAAATGGTATGCTTTGATGAACATTCAGTCTCCATAGTTCTGTCTCTGGATACAGAGGACATTTCTATGCCATGTCTCCAATAAACAAATTTTGCAAATATATTTTATTAATTTCTTGTTTTTATATCACCTTCATTTTTCAAAATATTTCTCCCTTTGCTTCCTGGAGAGCCATTCCTTGTAACAAAGAATAAAAAAGCATAAAAAAAAAATCCTCCATCCCCTTCCCTCCAGCTCAGTACAACTACCTCAACACATTGAAAAAAAATCTGACATTATATATACACACCTATAGCAGCTCCCACCCCCATCACTGAAAGAAAGGGAGGGGTAACTTCTCATTTCTTTTCTTGGGCCCAAGCTTAGTCACCATAATTTCACAACATTCCGTTTCAATTGTTTTGTTCAATCCACAAACATTTATTAAGGACCTCCTAGGAGCCAGGCCCTGTATTAGGTACAGATAATACAAAGACAAAAGTCAAACTGTGTCTGCCCTCAAGGAATTTACATTCTTTTGGGGGGCACAAAATGTACACTTATGAATAATCCAAAATTGGCACAAGGTAGGTTTGTCAGGGAGGAAGGAAGGAAGGAAATAAGCTTTTACATAGTTTCTACAATGTGCCAGACACTGTGCTAAGCATTTTACAGATTTTATTTCATTTGATCCTCACAATAATCTTGGGAAGTAGCTGCTGTTATTTACCCCCATTTTGCAGTTGAAAAAACGGGATTAAATGATTTATGCAAGGCCACATAGCCAATATGTTTCTGAGGCTGTATTTGAGCTCAGGACTTCCTGAGAAAATGGAGAATGGCGGCAATGAACTCTATTTTGCAGGGGATTGGGACTGCACCTGGGCTTTCAGTGCTCTAGGGAATTCCTGGATAAGGAAACTCCTTTTGCCAATGCATCTCAACACTTACCCTTAGAGAGGTGCTACTTGGAAAAGAGCCTAGGGTAAAGATGCTAAACTCATCTAGAAATGGTGCTACTGAGGAAACCAGCAGGCCATATACTGACTTAGAAAGACACAAGTTAACATCATCTATGTTCTATTGCATTTTTATTTATTTTGTTAAGTATTTCTCAATTACATTTTATCTGGTCCAAATCATCATGTGTTTGATCCTTGTGACCTAGAGCACAGAGATGACCAGGATCCTGATGGGCTGGGGAGGTCACACAGTCAGTATATGTCTGAGGTGAGTCTTATGCCCCACTTATCCTGGATCCAGAGCCAGCTCTCTCTGCTCTCTGCCATAATGCCTCCCTTGTGAGAGAAAAACAAAGAGAAAGGGGAAAAAAGAAAAAGAGTTCAGCAAAACTATCCAGCATGCCAACTGAATGTAAAGGCACATGCCATATTACACACCTAGAGACCCCCACCTCCATTATAAAGAGAGGGAAGTGCATGGTTTCTCAGCTGCTCGTTGGGAATGAGCTTGGTCATTGTAATAACTCACCCCTCTTAGTTTCAAATTTTTGCTCTTTCTATCGACATTATTTCCTTCATCATGTATCTTATTTTTCTGGTTCTATTCAATTCACTTTTAGTTTAGTTTGTATGTTTCCCATGCTTCTCTGAATTCTTCTATGAATCTGTCTATTTATTCATTCTATTATTTATTCATTGTGTTTATTAATCCACCCATCCATCTATCTATCCATTCTATTGCCTCTTCATTCTATCATCCATCTATTGATCTATTTTCTAAATGTCTATATATTCATCTATCTAATGGACCACTTTCCTCACAATGTCTCTGTGAGAGATAGGTCATAAAAATCTTATGACTACCATGTTACAATACAGGAATGACTTGTGGAGGTTTATACTGCCACTAAGTATCTGAGGGCAGATCTGAACCCATAATAACACCATAGGGTCATAGTTCCATGGAAGGAAAATGCTCAAAATCATACTTACTAGATTCAAGTCCAGGTTTTCTTGGCTCCATTACCTAGAGGAAGCAAGGTGGTATAGTGGGTAGGGTGCTGGAGGTAGGGCCTGGAATTCAGGTAGTGCTGAATTCCAATCTGACCTCAGACACTTATTTGCTGTGTGACTCTAAACAAGTGTATTATCATCTTGGAGCCTCAGTTTCCCCACCTGCAAAAAGGGGAACGGAATAGCAAACTCTCAGGGTTGTCATAAAGATCAAATGAGACAATGTAAGTGCCTGGCACGTAGCAGGTTCTACATAAATCCTTATTCCCTTCCCCTTCCATAGGAAATCATGAAATGCCCCGTTTCGGGAGAAACGGGAAGACCTCCATGAACTGATGCAGAGTGAGGTGAGTAAAACCTGGAGAACAATTTTTACAATGATAACCACATTTCAGAGAAAAAAAATAACCAATGCTAGGATAAACTGCGAATTCATCAGACTAAAGGTAAAATGCTGCTCACTTCCTACTCATGCAGGGGAGGGATTTAAAAATACAGAAAGTGATATATTTTTCTGGATATGGCCAGCATGAAAATTATTTTTCTGGGCTTTGCACATTTATCATGAGGACTTTTTTTTCATTTTATTGTTCAATGTGGGGAGGGCAGTGAAAAAGATAAAGAATAAAGACTTTTAAAAATAAATGATGTTGGGGCAGCTAGGTGGTGCAGTGGTTAGAGCACCAGCCCTGAAATCAATAGGGCCTGAGTTCAAATCTGGTCTCAGACACTTCCTAGCTGTGTGACCCTGGGCAAGTCACTTAAGCTCAATTGCCTCAGCAAAAAGCAAAAATAAATAAATAAATGACGTCAAACAAATCAATCAATACACTTTTAAAATGTTTGTGAAACACTTTTTATCATAATATTTACTAGAATTTATCTGAGTTTTGGTACAAGTGAAAGAGGTGATTCTTTGCCTTAATCGGTACCCAGCCTTAATCACTGAATGGGTGCAGCCTCAGTCAGACTTGTTGAAGACCTTAGTTTAAAAAGGCTACGGTCTCCCATTGCATCCAGGGTCATCTCTAGTCATCCTGACCTATATCTTGCCACTGAACCCAGATGGTTCTGGAGGGGAAAGTGAGGCGGGTGACGTTGCACAGCCCTCCCTCACTGAAATCTAATTCACTAGCACGTCACGGTATCACCTTTATGATATCATGGTCCTCTTTGAGAAGGTGGGACAAATAATAGCAATTTGTAATTTTATTCCCATTTTGGAGATGAGAAAAGTGAGGGTTTGAGTGATTTCCTCACAGTCACACAAACAAGAAGTCTTCAAGGTTGGATTTGAACTCAGGGTGCTAAAATTTATTAATCTTAGAATGGGGAGCCCAAAGATAGAGGGTAGATCTCAGACATTAAGAGTAGAACATTATTATTGCTAAAAATGATAATTTTGGAGATTGTAAAACACTTTGCACATGTTCTCTCTCTCATTTGATCCTCATAACAGTCCCATGGAGTGCTATTATTACTATCACTTCACAGATGAGGAAATTAAGACTTGCCCAGGGTACCAGAGACCCTGTAATAATCAGGCCCCTGAGACCAAGCTGCATTGGCCCTGGGCTAGGTCCATCTCTATCTTTGTTAATAGCTCTGCTTATGGACTTTTCTGCTTTATGGTCAGGCTTACATGTGGAGGTCAGGGGAGCCTTTGAGATGAGCTCAATGCTTTCCCCTGGGAAAATTCCCCTCCAGTTGTTAGAAAGAAACCCCCAAGAGCAAAGGGGAGGCCAGAGCCCAGTTCCCATGGCAAGAAACAAATGGTGACTCTCATGCCCCCTGATTAATTTCTTCCTCAAAGCGGTGTTCCTGATGTGCAGACATGACCTGTTTCCTTTCTCAAACCAGTGGCCGGCAAATATCCAGGCCCTAACTCCAGTACCCCCCCTCAACTTGGGCCTGATCCTCCCAACCTGGACTTTCTCCTGCCATTCATGAAAGATAAGAAGGTAAGAAGATAAGAAAGCCTGAAGGATGACAAGCTGGGCCCTAATCTTGCTCAAGATATCTGGGAAACCAGAATGCTGGCACCGTGACACAGGCAGGGAATTAGAGTTCATCTAAGATCATTGGATTTGGAGTCAGGTTCAAATCCAATCTCAGACACTTCCTGTGTCACTCTGGGTAAGTCATCAACCTCTGTCTGCCTCAGTTTTCTCCTCTCTAAAATGGGAATAATAAAAATGATAGCTTATCTAAAAGGGTTGTTGTAAGGATCAAATGAGATAATATTTGTGAAGTGCTTTGCAAACCTTTATATAAGTGCAAGCCAGGACCGTTATTTTTATTGTTATCATCACTGGCAAAATAATGGGTTTAGACTACATTGCCTCCAAAGTGACTTTCGGCTCTAGTCATTATATATTCATTTTCTCGACTCCACTGACTTTGTGCCATATTAGATGTGCCTTCTGGCTCTAAATCTATGCTCCTATAATCACCAAATTACAGAACTATAGATTTAGATCAGGAAATGACCTTAAAGGTTATAGTGCAGCTCCTTTAATTATAATTGTGCTAATAACAGCTCTAATATTCATTCACAGAACCCTTTGCACGTATTATCTCAGTTTTCCTCCACAACAATTGTGGGAATGAGATGTTATTATTATTTCCATTTTACAAATGGGGAAATCGAGGCAGACAGAGGTAAAGGACCCGTCCAAGTTCACATAGATATTAATATCAGATGCTAAATTTGAACTCAGGTATTTCCTGCACCCTTGCAAAACCTTGTGTTCCAAATGTTTTTCCCCTCCCTTCCCCCCACCCCTCTCTTAGACATCAAGTAATATATGTTAAATATGTGCAATTCTTCTAAACATATTTCCACAATTGGTTTTCTCATCTGTCAAATGAGCTCCTTCTCTCCCTCCTTCCCTTCCCTCCTTCCTCCTTTTCCTTCTTCCCTCCCTCTTTTCCTCCCTCCTTTTCTGCCTTCCTCACCAGAGAAAATCATCCTGGATCAGGACCTGGACAGTGTGTTCAAAATGCACCTCTGTTCATTATTGCAAGTTTGTTAAATAGGAAGGGTGGTGTAATGGGAGATTGGCTCATACATACAGTTGACATTATCTCTCCATGTGGAAGACACTGGTTAGACAGCTTTCAGAATAGTGATCATGTGAAAGGAAGTACTTTGGGGAGGTTGTGGAGAGTCTGGACCAATCCATAAACCAATAAAGTAACTAGTCAGTAAACATTTATTAAGCACCTACTGTATATCAGGCACTGTGCTAATTGCTCATAATAAAAAAATGGCAAAAGACAGTCCCTACCCTGACTACACAGTTGGAAAGAGTCTTTTTCCATGGTTCCATAACTAGACATTCAGTTTCAGCCCTTTCTCTTTGTTCCATTAGCACCTGAGAGAGTTTGGTGACTCTCTCATGGGGTCCAATGAGAGACCATTTTTTTGTTTTTTGTTTTTTTCCTCTCTTTTAAAAAAATAGTCAATCAATCCAACCATTCTGGAGAGCAATATGGAACTATTCCCAAAAGGCTATATTGTGCATACCCTTCGATCCAGCAGTATCACTACTGATCCTGTATCCCAAAGAGTTCATGAAAAAGGAAAAAGGACCCACATGTGCAAAAATGTCTGTGGCAGCCCTTTTTGTGGTGGCAAGAAACTGGAAACTGAGTGGGTGCCCATCAGTGGGAGAATGGCTGGATAAATTATGGTATATAAATATTATGGAATATTATTGTTCTGTAAGAAACGACCAGCAGGACGATTTCAGAGAGGCCTGGAGAGACCTGCATGAACTGATGCTGAGTGAAATCAGCAGAACCAGGAGATCATTGTACACGGCAACAAGACTATATGATGATCAATTCTGATGGACATGGCTCTCTGCAACAATGATGTGATTCAAACCAGTTCCAATGATCTTGCGATGAAGAGAGCCAACTACATACAGAGAGAGGACTGGGGACTGAATGTGGATCACAGAATAGTATTTTTACCCTTTTAATTGTTGTTTGCTTGCATTTTGTTTCCTTTCTCATTTTTTCCCCTTTTTGGCTTGACTTGAACATTTGGCACTTTTTTTTTCTCTAGCTCATTTTACAGATGAGGAAACTGAGGTTAATAGGGTCAAATGACTTTCCCAGTGTCACACAGCTATTTGAACTGAGGTTTTCCTTCCTTCCTTCCTTCCTTCCTTCCTTCCTTCCTTCCTTCCTTCCTTCCTTCCTTCCTTCCTTCCT
>JAJPUD010001959.1:122493-162792 GCA_023553655.1 Myrmecobius fasciatus
TTCTTTCTTTCTTTCTTTCTTTCTTTCTTTCTTTCTTTCTTTCTTTCCTGGGTAAAAGAGGCCATTCTTTGCCTCATTTCTTATCTAGCCTTCATCACCAATTGGGCATTGCCTCAGTCAAACTGAGCCCTGTTAAAGATCTTAGCTTTAAAAAGGCCAAGGTCTGACACTGCATCCAGGGCCATCTCCAGTCCTCCTGATCTATATGTTGCCATTGGACCCAGATGGCTCTGGAGGAGAAAGGGAAGCTGGTGACTTTGCACAGCCCTCCCTCACTTCAATCCAATTTACTTGCATGTCATGGCATCACCTCCCTGATGTCATTATCCTCTCTGAGAATGAAGGACAAACATCATTATCCTTTTGTAAAAGCCAGTCGATGTTAAGTGGAACTGGAGTGCTACACACAGATTCTTTAAAAAATATTTTTTTAGACAAAGACTCAATAAATCGGGAACATAGCCTGTGGTAGTCAGTGGCAGTGAAGACAGATACTCCCAAATTTGGGGGTGCTTCTCACAACCCCAAGGGCAGATGTAGCTGGTTCTGGCTCTGATTTGTTTGTTTATTTCATCTGAAATCTCCCGATTAACTGTCTTCTCTGGAATTCATCAGACAACAGCAATTCATATTTCTTTCTGACTGGGAAAGAGATCATCTCTCACATGTCACTTTCAGCCTCCATGAATGGATGGCTGTGTGTGCCCAAGGGAACATCGCATGTATCCAGGGAAAGAGAGACAGAACTTTTTAGCTGATGAATCTCATTACCCAAAGGATCTTAATCTATCTGACTGACGAGAACTGTCTTCCCAGGGATAGCTTGACAATGTACAGATTTGTGTGACTTTTAAAATGCAATCCCTATTAAAATGAAGACCTGATCCTCTCCTTCATAATAAGCAAAAGTGAGGAGTGAGCTAGAGCTTTGGGAGACAGGAAATTTAGACAATCCAGCCATTTGTTGTTGTTCAATCATTTCAGTTATGTCCAACTCCTCATGACCCCATTTGGGATTTTCTTGGCGAAGAAAGTAGAGTGAATTGCAATTTCCTTCTCCAGCTCATTTTACAGATGAGAAAACTGAGGCAAACAAGGTAAAGTGTTTTCTCCTGGATCACATAAATAGTGTTTGAGGTGTTCTATCCATTGTGCCACTGGCTGACCCATCAGGAAACCCCTAATTAGCTCCTGAAGTTGATGATTCTTGGAAAAGACGTGTAGTAATGAAGGTCTTAAACTCAAACTAAAGCATGTGTATTTTATCCTAGGAGCAATGTTTGAGTGGAGGGCATTGAGATAATCAGACTTATATATTATTAGAAAGATTTTTTAAAAAATCAGTTGTGTGATGGATAGTTTGGAGAGGAGAAAAGACCATTCTTTCTATAGACAGGTAGCATAGTGGATAGAGTCCTGGCCTACAGTCAAGAAGCTGTTGTAAATCATATGATTTCAGTCATGTTCTACTTTCTGTGACCTCATTTAAAATTTTTTTTCCAATAATATTTTATTTTTCAAATACATGTGAAGATAGCTTTCAACATTTGTTTTTGTAAGAATTTGTGGTTCAATTTTTTCTCCTTCCCTCCTTGCTCTCCCCAAGACAGTAAATAATCTGAAATAGGTGAAATATGTGCAATTTTTAAAAATATATTTCCATGTTTGCCAAGTTATGCAAGAAAAATCAGACCAAAAATGAAAAAAAATACTAGAAAGAAACAAACACACAAACAAAAAAGTGAAAAATATTCAGTCTTCATAGTTCCTTCTCTGGTTGCAGATGGCATTTTCCATCCCAAGTCTGAATAGCCTTGGATCACTATATTGTTGAGAAGAGCCAAGTTGATCATCACAATTGATCATCACATAATCTGGTTGTTGCTGTGAACAATGATCTCCTGGTTCTGCTCACTTCACACAGCATCAGTTCATGTAAGTCTCTGAAATCATCCTGCTGATTGTTTCTTATAGAACAATAATATCCCATAACATTCATATACCATAATTTATTCAGCCATTCTCCAACTGATGGGCATCCATTCAGTTTCCAGTTCTTTGCCACTACAAAAAGGGCTGCCACAAACCTTTTTGCACATGTGGGGCCCTTTCTCTCTTTTATGATCTCTTTGAATAGTCACCCAGTAGTGATACTGCTTGATCAAAGGGTATGCACAGTTTGATAACCCTTTGGGCAAAACCACATTTGGGTTTTTTGTGTTTTTTTTTGACAAAGATATTGGAGTCGTTTGTCATTTTCTTCTCTAGTTCATTTTGGAGGTGAGGCAATTAAGGCACAGTTACTGACTTGCCCAGGCTCTCACTAATCAATGACTAAAGCTAGGTTTGAACTGGCACAGGTCAATCTTCCTGACTCAAGGCTTGGAACTCAATCCACTGCATCATTCAGTTGTCCTGGAGTCTGGAAGAGCTGAGTTCTGACACTTTCTAACTGTGTAAGTCACTTAACCTTTATTTTAATTTCCTCAGCTGTAATATGGAGATAATAACAGCAACTACCTCCCAAAGTTGTGAGGATCAAGAGAAATAATATTGGGAAGGTGTTTAGCATGGTCCCTGCCACATAGTAGATACTATATAAATGCTATTATTATTATTATTATTATCATTATTGTGGTTGTTACCCTTTCTAGGTATTGGTGAGATGTGTCTGTTTTAGGGATTTGTGATCAGAATCACAGAATCTCACAACTGGAAGAAACCTTAGAATCCGTTTTGTCTAAACCATTGCTGAAAAAAAGATTCCCTCTGTAACAAAGGGGTCACCTATTCCACAGATCTCAAATGAAAAGGAACCCACTATGTCTCCAGGTGGTCATTTCCAGTTCTAGGCAACCTAATGGTCAATAAATTTTTGCGACTATTGATCCCCAAACCCCTGTCTCCTAATTCCACCCTCTGGGACCAATCAGAACAGGCTAATCCCCCTTTCAAAAGTCAATACTTCATCTGCTTCCTGGCATTGAACTGTGGCCTGAATGCCCTCAGGAGTCTTGCCAGTGGATAAATCACCCTCCAAGTCAGGACAGATTTAAGAGCTCCCAGAGAGTGAAGAAGGCAGAATCAGGAGAACAATTTACTCTGTAATAATATTGAAAAACTGAACAATTTTCAAAGATGTAAGAAATCTGATCAATCCAATGAACACCTATGATCCTGGAGAGCCGAGGACGAAGCGGGATGATGAAACATGCCGTCCACCTTCTCGCAGAGTCGTAATGGACTAAATCTATAGAATGACACACATATTTTGGGACATGGCCAGTATGGGGATTTGTTTTGCTTGCCTATGCATATTTGCCTAGTAAGTATGCTCTGGGCACTCTCCCAGGGACAGGCTGGCGACATCTCTGTCTCAGGTTGTTGGGGTATCCCAAAGGTATTGGAGAATTGGGGAATTCTTTAATGTCATTGACTTGAGCCCCCACTGGGTATGTTCCTCTCATTATTAGGCATCAGAGACTATACCACCTTAGTTTTATTTAGCCATTTCACATTAGATAATTTTTATAAAAAGATCATTATTTTAGAGATATACCAAGCATAGAATAGGAAGAATTTTTAATCCCACCATCTTCTCTTCCATGTATTGGCTTAGTGTCTGTAGAGAATGGACTTAACTTAATTCAGTTCCTTCATAATCTTGGAACCACCACGAGGCTGCGTCTCAATGAATGCCCACTGTTTGGGAGCCTTGAATGATGTTTTTGAAGGTCAGTTCTTACAGTAGGGAGCATACTGTACTGGCTGCAGTATGGGATACCCAGGGCACCCTTTGTATTTTTCAAACTCATAGACTTGGAGACTCCACTATCTTTTAAAGCTAGGGGGAAAAAACTCCAACAGATGCAGAGGATTTCGAAGGAAGTCCTTACAGTATGGCTTCTCACCAAGATCCCCCAAGAGCAAATGAGGAATGAGCAGCAGTGGGCAATCCCTTTTGAATGACCCAGCAGTCAATTGAAGAACCTCCTCTTTAAAACGGATCAGAAACACCTACAGAATGCTCATGCATGGTCCACAGTCTCTCCAGGATACTCCCCTTAGATTCTTCATGTTTCTCGTTACTGCCAACATATTAGAACTTTTTAATCATCTTTTTTCCCTGAGGCAATTAGGGTTAAGTGACTTGCCCAGGGTCACACAGCTAGGAAGTGTGAAGTGTCTGAGTCAGATTTGAACTCAGGTCCTCCTGACTTCAGGGCTGGTGCTCTATCCACTGCACCATCTAGCTGCCCCATTAACATATTAAAAATTTTTGTGTGGTTTTTAAAATCTTTTATAACTTAACTTTTTTACTTCTCTAGTCTTCTGCACTTTATTGCCCTTTATATTTATTGTGATCCCATTAGATTATAAGGTCCTTGAGGGCAGAAACTCTTTTTTAAAAAATTTACTGTATTTATTTCTTCCAATTATACATGTACATTCATTATTTTAAAAACATATTTCTTTTTGAATCATGTTGGGAGAGAAAAATCAGAACAAAAGGGAAACCACAAGAAAAAAAAACTAGAGGAAAAAGGAAAAAAAGTGAACATAGCATGTGTTGATTTACATTCAGTCTCCTTAGTTCTCTCTTTGGATGCAGATGGTGTTTTCTCTCCTAAATTTATTACGATTACTTTGGATCATTGAACTGCTGAGAAGAACCAACTCTTTCATAGCTGATCATCTCATTACTGTGTATAATGTATTCCTGGTTCTGTTTATTTCGCTCAGCATCAGTTCTTGCAAATCTTTACAAGTTTTTCTAAAATGAGCTTGTTTATCTTTTTTATAGATATTCCATTACCTTCATATTCCACAACTTAGGCAGCCATTTCCCAATGGATGAGCACCTACTCATTTTTCTAGTTCTTTGCCACCACAGAAGAGCCGCTGCAAACATTTCTGCACAAGTGGGTCTGCACAGTTTGATAGCCCTTTGGGCATAATTCCAAATTGCTCTCCAGAATGGTTGATCGTTTCACAACTCCACCAACAATGCATTAGTGTCAGGAATGTCTTGTCTCTTTTTGGGTCCCCAGTGCTCAGCAAGGTGCTGGTGCATGGTAAGTGCTTAATAATGTTTATTTGCTTATTGATTTTATTGATCCAGTGACCTGGCCTTCTTGCTGTTCCTCAAACATAATAATAGGAATAGTGAGCTAGTCTTTATATAATGTTTAATATATGCCAAGCATCATGCTAAGTTTTATAATTATTATCTCATTTGATTCTCACAGAAACCCTGGAAAGTCAGCACCATTATTATTTTCATTTTACAGATGGGCAAACTGAGGGAAACAGATTATCCCAGAGTTACACAGCTGTTCACACTCTAGGAGACACAGTGACAAAGAACAAAGAGGGACTCCAAGACCACAAATCTAGGTGACTATGAGGATCAATTAATCTATCAATCGACAAGCACCAATTACATGGAAGCATCATGCTAGGCACTGGGCATATAAGATAAAAATAAAAGAGGTTTTGCCCTCCAAGAGCTTGCATTCATTAATGGTGGTGATACAGAAATAGGCAATTTTGGAGAAAGAAGTATTTGGGGTCAGGAAATGGTGAAAAGTTCTGTTTTGGATATGTTGAATTTGAGATGCCACTGACTCAAGCTGATGAACAGAAGGAGAGGTGAGACTGGAGTTCAGGAGAGAGAATAGGGGTAGATAGATAGATTTGGAAGTTGTCTGTGAAGAGATGATATTTAAATCCATGAGAATGGACAAGGCTTCAGAGAAAGTGTTGAGAGAGAAAGGGAGAGAATCCAAGGGGAGCTGTTGGAGACATTCATGCTTTGCAGATGGTTGGAAGCCAGGGGACCTGAGAAGGAGGACAAGAAGTCATTAGGCAGGTAGGAGAGCCAAGTGACAACAGTAGTCAAGAAAGTGGTGAGTTGGGGCAGCTAGGTGATAGAACTCAAACCCTGGATTCAGGAGGACCTGAGTTCAAAACCAGTCTTAGACACTTATTAGCTGTGTGATCCTGGGCAAGTCACTTAACCCCCATCTTTCCCTCCAAAGCAGTGAATATACAACATTTCTTGTGTATTCTTCATTCACACAGTTACCACCTGGATGTAGACCTTCATCATCTCATACCTGGACAGCCTTCAAATAGCTCTCCTGGTCTCAAGTCTCTCTCCTCCAATCCATTCTCCACTCAGCTTTCCAAAGTGATCTTCCACATCAACCCTCACTCCATAAACTCCACTGGCTCCCTATTATCTTCAGAAAATCCTCCATAACCTGGTCCCTTCCTCCCTCCCAAGTCTTCTTACCATCGTTCCTCTCCAAGTACCCCACGATCCAGGGATGCTGCCTCTTGCTATTTCTCAAACACGACACTATTTCCCAACTCATTGCCTTTTAACCAGTGACCTTCAGGGCTCAATGCCTGGAATGGCCTCTCCACTCACCTCTGCCTCCAGACTTTTTTGGCTCCTTCAAGACTGCTCAGATGCCACCTTCCTCTAGCCTCCCATCATCCCTCCTTTCTCTTCCCCTGTATATATCTTGTACGTACTTAGCCATCTCTGTGCTATCATCCCCAGGAGAATATGAGCTTCTTGAGAATGAGGACTTTTTATTTTTGACTTTCTTGGTATTCCCAGCACTTAGGGCAATGCTTGGCCTGTTGAGTGACCGGTCACTGTTGTGGAGAGCTGCCCCAAAGTCTCTGGGACTGAGAACTGAGAAAAGACCCTGAGATTTAGCAGCTACAAGATCACTTTTGGATCACTTTTGAGAGAGGGGCTTCAGGGAAATAGGTCAGAACACAGATTGTACAGGGTCAAGGACTGAGCGTGTGCTGAGGAAATAGAGACATTGAATGTTGACTGTTCTTTCTAGGATTTTCATGGGAAAGGGAAGAAAGTTACAAACAATCATCTGTAAATAGAGAGGGAATGAATCAAAGGGAATCAGAGAAAGGGGGAAAAATCAGGGGGAGCTAATTCTAGCAGGATGGAGATGGGATCATGGGTACAGAATGGACCCATTAACCTTAGCAAGGGGAACAGCAGTCCCATCTTCTTAAACTGGAGCAAAGGAGGAGAGGATGGGAGAAGAAGCAGAGAAGTTTTTGAGGTGTGTGGGAGGGAAGCTGAGGGAGTGCATAATAATGGCCTCAGTTTTTTTTTTTCCAGTGGAATTCCGGAGGAGCAGAGATAACCTGCTTACAGGGGAGGCAGGGATGGAGCTGGGGCCTTGAAGAGAGAAACTTTGTAATGGCTGTTATGGAACATGTAGACGTCAATCAGAAATGAGGTAATGTACCTCATGCACCACGGAGGGTTCATTTGAGGTTAGATCACATGAATTTTTCAACTACACAAAAGAAGGAACAGGTAAGGGGAGTGGTAAGGGTGAGCCGGAGCCCAGAGTCAGGTCCTGGTCCTGGAGTCAGGAGCAACTGAGTTCAAATTTAGACTTGGACACTGACTAGCTGTATGACCCTGAACAAGTCATGTAACCCCAATTTTCCTCTCAAAAATAAGAAAGAAAAAGAAAAAAAGAAAAGTAACTGGAACAGATGCCACAGGGATGTTAGACAGTGTTTGTAGAGTCAAATAAAAAAAAAGTGGAGGTAGCTAGATGGTTCAGTGGATAGAGCATCAAGCCTGGAGTCAGCAAGATCTGAGTTCAAATGTGACCTCAGATACAGTTGAGCAAGCCATTTAACTCCTATTTGCCTGAGTTTCTCATCTGTAAAATGGTGATACACTGGAAAAGGAAATGGCAAAACACTCCCGTATTTTGTCACATAGAGTCAGACACGACTGAATAACAATCACACAGAGTAAACATTTTAATAGATGCTTAAAAAACGATGTGAACCATGAAAGAACCAGAGGTGAGGGGCTTCAAAGGTGGTGGATCCCACCTTGTTGAATTAGTTAAATATAGCATCTGACCAGTGAAGGGAAGATGAGGTCATAACAGAAATGCTGAACTGAGGGACCCAGAGCATGGTTGGGGAAAATGAGGCAGAGGGAGAAAGATGGAAGAACAGCAGACTGTGACCAGAGAAGGGATTTTGAAGTTTAAAACGTTGGTGATAACAACAGTTTGGGGTGATGGTGGCTCTATCTCCCATCCCAGCATTTTCACTGGCTGCTCCCTGGTGCCTGGAGCTCACCCTCCTATCTCTACCTCCTAACTTTCCTGGCTTCCTTCTAGTCTCAGCCAACCTAAAATCCTGCCTTCTGCAAGACTTCCCCAGCACTCCTTAACCTTAGGACCGTTCTCCTCCCCTCCCCATCTTATCCTGTGAATATACCTTGTTTACATGGAGTTATTTAGATTTTGTGTCATCCCTCAATAGCTTTTTGAAGCTATTTGAGCCATTTGGAGAGAGGACCATGCTTTTTGTCTTTCTTCCAGTTCCCAGCACTTAGCACAGTGCCCAGCCCATAGTAAGCTTTAGCAAATGCTGCTTGACTGAGGGTCAGGTGTAAGGCAGCCTCACTCTTGAGGTAAAGTGAAGACAGAGTCATTAGAACTGAATCTGGAAGCTAGGTTTTCCTTCCTTCCTTCCTCCCTCCTCTCCCCCTTTCCTTTTCTACTTCCTTCCTTCCTTCCTTCCTTCCTTCCTTCCTTCCTTCCTTCCTTCCTTCCTTCCTTCCTTCCTTCCTTCCTTCCTTCCTTCCTTCCCTCCTTCCTTCCTTCTTTCCTTCCTTCCCTCCTTCCTTCCTTCCTTCCTTCCTTCCTTCCTTCCTTCCTTTCTTTCTTTCTTTCTTTCTTTCTTTCTTTCTTTCTTTCTTTCTTTCTTTCTTTCTTTCTTTCTTTCTTTCTTTCTTTCTTTCTTTCTTTCTTTCTCTCTCTCTCTCTCTCTCTCTCTCTTTCTTTCTTTCTTTCTTTCTTTCTTTCTTTCTTTCTTTCTTTCTTTCTTTCTTTCTTTCTTTCCTTCCTTTTTTTCTTTTTTTCTTTCTGAGTAATGAGTGGGAATACCAAAGTTGAAGGCGGGGGATGGGGTGGGTAGGAAGATTATAAATCAAATACTGAGAATGATCTGCTGCAGAGAGGTAGATGACAGCAAAAAGAATGAGACAGAATCATACACTGGCTGGAGAGAACTTCAAAGGAGAAGAGGTTGCTTAGTGATGGTAGCTGACTTGGAAATGGGAGTGGACCAAGCATAGCAATGGAATTGAGTGGAAAGCATCTTCTAAGTCTTTTTCTATAGGAAGCCCACCCTGATCCCCCCAGGTGCTGTACCTTAATAATCAATCAATAAGCATTAATTAAGTACTTAGGATAGCAGATAGAGAACTGTTCTTGAAGACAAGGAAGTCTGGATTCAAATTCTGTTTTTGACATATCCTGGCTGTGTGATTCTATCCAAGTCACCTCTCAACACTCTAGATAACTTTTTACTATTATAAGGTGCCGAGAAGATACCAACCAATCTGCAGTGAGGAGGGGAGCAATTTCTTCATTGGGGAATGGGAAAACCTATTTTCTGTGTCAGTAAAATCACAGGTCTGGTTGTTATCCCTATTCCTCTCTGCCAGGCATTGGAGATTAAAAAAAAAGGAAAGAAAAAAGGAAAGAAAAAAGAAACAGCCCCTACCCTCAAGAAGCTTACATTTTACTGGGGGAAACACATACCTATGATAGATAGATAGATAGATAGATAGATAGATAGGAAAAGAAAGATTAGATAAAAATAGAAAGAATGCTAGATAGAAAAAGATAGATAGGAAATAGAAAAAAAGAATAGATAAATAGACAGAAAGAAAGGCAGCTAGAAAGATATAAATAGAGATATATAGAAAAAAAGATAGGTAGATAGATAAATGGAAAAGTAGCTAGAAAGATAGAAAGAAAAGTAGTCAGATAAGTAGAAAGATAGAAAGGTGGAAAAAAAGAAAGGTGGTTAGAATGATATGTAGGGAAAAGATAGGTAGAAAGAAAAATAAGTAAACAGAAAGAGGAGTAGATAGAAAAATAGGAAGAAAAAAAGATATGTAGATGAAAGGATAGATAAAAAGAAAAAAGAAAAGAAAGATAGGAAAAAAGAAAGAAAAATAGGTAGAAAGATAGATAAAGATAGATAAGTGAATACAAAGTAATTTAGATGGTGGTGGTGGGGAAGCAATAACAACTGGAGGAATCTGGGAAGACCTCTGGAAGGAGGTGGCCGATGAGCTGAGCCTTCCAGGAAACTAAGAGTTCTAAAAGACAAAAGATAAGGAAGGAACATCTTCTAGCTATGGAAAACACCTTGTGCAAAGGATGCTAGATCTAAGGCTGAAAGAAATTGTCTACTCCATATTCCTCAAGGATTTGTCCAAGGTTATGAAGGTAGGAAGTAGCAGAGGAAGGATTTGAATCTTGGTCCTTTAGAACCAGTGCCCTTGCCATTGTAAAAGTTAAAAAGAGGCAGAATATTGAATATCCTGTATGATTAATATCAATTATAGTTGCTTCCAACTTCCACGTCAAATCCCACCTTCTGCAGAAAGCCTTTTCAGATCCTGTTCCTTCCAGTGCCTTTGCTCTGTTAATTATTTCCTGTTTATCCTGTCAGCAGATTGCTTTGTATATACCTGTTTGCATGTTGTCTCTTCCATGAGATTGTAAGCTTCTCGAGGGCAGGGCTGTCTTTTGCCTCTTTTTTGTATTCCACTTTAGAAGAGTATCTCTCACATAGTAGGTGCTTACCAAATGTTTATTGATTGATTGATTACTGGAACTTTGAGTAAGTCAAGTTCTGTGTTGCAGACCTGGAAGGGAAGGCTGGAAAAAAGAAAAGAAAAGAAATAAATAGAAAGACAGAACTGCCAATGGTTTTGAGTCAGTCATTTTGCTTAACCTTTTTCATTTGATAGGAGGGAGCATTCTGTGGGGATCAGGGAAGTGGGGCAGGGGAAGTCTTAGCAACTATCTGGGAATGACTGGTATAAAAAGCAAAACAAAAGGCATCAGAAAAGCTCTGAAAGAAGTGCACAGCTGCATGGCCTTCTCCAGATGTGATCTAACCAAGTCAGAATAACAGGATGATGATGACTTTCCTTGGTCTGGACCCCACATTTCCCCTAATGCAGGCTAAGATTAATTAACTCTAATGGTACTGATGTCCCTTTTCCTGTTAAAGAGAATCATAGATCTGTTTTTTTTTTTTTTTTTAACAGAAAACACTGGGAATAATAGAAAACAGGACCCACATTCTCAAAACCAATGTGATCATTTCCCCCAACATCAATTGTTGAAATACATGCATAATCTTGGAGATACATATATATATATATACATATATATATAGTCAGTCAGCCAATAAGAATTTATTTTGCACCTACTATGTGCCAAGAACTGTGTGAAGTGCTTTAGAAATATCTCATTTGACATAATGAGATTCATAAGTAAGCATTTATTGTCCTACTCTTTGTGACTCCATTTGGGGTTTTCTTGGCAGAGATACTGGAGTGGTTTGTCATTTCCTTCTCCAGTTCATTTACAGATGAGGAAACTGAGGAAAACAGAGTTAAGCGACTTGCCCAGGATCATACAGTTAGTAGCATTCTGAGGTTAAATTTGAACTCAGGAAGATGAGTGATCCTGACTCCAAGCCCAACACACTATGATGTACCAAAAACCATGGGAAGGACTTTACAACCATCTCGTTGTAGATAGTAAGGAGAGGGGCAGCTAGTTGGTGCAGTGGAATAGAGCACCAGCCCTGAAGTCAGGAAGACCTGAGTTCAAATGTGGCCTCAGACACTTAACACTTCCTGGCTGTGTGACTTTGGGCAAGTCACTTAACCCCATTTTTCTCAGAAACAAAAGAAAGATAATAAGGAGAGTGTTTATTATGTGCCTACTATGTGTCAGTAGGAAATGCTGAGGGTGCAAAAGAAGGGAAAATCATAGTTATGGAACTCAAGGAGCTCACATTCTGATGAGGGAGACAACTTCCAAATAATTATGTCTATAAAACATATGCAGTGTAAATGAGAGATAATCACAGAGGGAAGGCACTGGCAGTGGGGTAGGGGAAGTGACTGAAGGGGGCCTTTTACAGAAGGTGAGATTTGAGCTGAATCATGATAAAAGCCAGGGGAGGAGAGATGGGGAGGAGAGATGGGGAGACATCCAGTGAAAAGACCCAGAACTGGGTGGTGGAGGGTTGTGTGCAGAGAATAGCAGAAGGCCAGATCACTGGAGCAGACAATGTGTGGAAAGGAATAAAGTGTGAAAACACAGGAAGGATAGGGAGTGGCCCAAGTGATGAAAAGCTTGGAAAGTCAAACAGGTCAAGGAGAATGAAAGTTGAGAAAAGGGCATTGGACTTAGCAACCAAGAGATGGGCACTAACTGGAGAGGGCAGTTTCACAGTGGAATGATTAGGGGCAGGACCTGTGATTTCTTTATTTGAGAGAATCTTGGGGAGAAGTTAAGTGACTTGCTCAGGGTCATTCAGTTCTTTTCTTGGCATTTCCACGGAGAGAGGAGGCTGTTGGAACAAGATGGAAAACTGGGAAGATTCAAGAGTAGTGCTGGGAAATAAGGGGTAAATATAGACACTTCCCAAAGGGCATCATGGTGCGTTAGATTTTCTGACTAGAGTTAGAAAAGACCTGGTTGGAGTCATCCTGGGGGTCTTATGGGTAAATCATGGCACCTTTCTCTGTATAACTAGGAGGCTGGGCCCAAAGGTTTCTGAGGCCCTCCGCTACCCAAATTTATGATCATTTGAACTCATAACAGCTCTAGAGAGAGGCAAAATAAGTGATTTTATTCCCATTTTCCAGAGGAAGGAAAGTGAGATGACTTCTAAATGGTCGCCCACAGCGGGACCTGAGCTCCACGCAAGCTGAGGAGCCGGTCACTTTTCCCCACGTCCATCCCTGAGGCTCATGGGATGGCGCAGCCGGCGGCAGGACATTTAGAAGCGGGGGCAACGCCCAGCCTCGCCCGTCCAGGCTGTTAGCTCATCCAGCCGGCCACGTGCGCAGTCAGGATCAGCACCCCACCCTGACCACGCACGCACCCCACGCTGACCACGCACGCACCCCGGCTGGCGCCGTTCAGCTTCGCCTCCAAACGCGCTCAGGTCGAGGCTGGGCTAAGCGTCGGCGCTCACCTGAGCCCCAGCAGCAGCCCATCCCCCCCCCCCAGAGCGTTCTAGAAGGAGCCTCATCCTTCCCGGCGAGCCCCCCTCGATTGTTTCTGGGTGAAATCCTGGCTCCGAACACCTGGAGAGACAAAAGCCTGAGCTGCGCTCCCGGCGCAGGCTCTCCACAAAGACTTCAATTAGACACTTTGAAACTTCATTATCGAGCAAGGTGTTAGACAACTTTCATTTAAAATGTGTCCCTTTTTAATGAAGTGGGTGGCGGTAGAACACAGCAGTGATCACGACAAGGAAATGAGGAGTTTCCACCAGCTACAAGGTTACAGTAGCTAGGGGCGGCGCTTTCTCCGAGTTTCCCCCCATCTTGATACATTTGTGATCACCTCCCAGCCCATATACTGTGGCTGGGCACACTACGTGTGTTCTCTTTATTTTTTATTTATTTTTTGCTTTTTGCTGAGGCGATTGGGGTTAAGTGACTTGCCCAAGGTCACACAGCTAGGAAATATCTGAGACCACATTTGAACTCCGGTCCTCCTGACTTCAGGGCTGGTGCTCTAACCACTGGGCCACCTAGCAGCCCCACTACGTGTCTTCTTAAATATTCACACATATGCAACCCATACAGAGGATCCCAGAGGCTGTCTTGTTCAACTTTACAGATGGGGAAACTGAGGCTCAGGAAGGGAAGAGAAATATTAGGTCACATCGGTAAGAAGTGACAGAAACCAGATCTTTTGACTCCAAATATAGGAGATTTTTGGTTATATCAACCCATCAAATTTACATATCTAGAATCCTGTACTTATACACGTAATCTTTTTTTTTTTTACATTGTAATCTTTATGGTGTACTTAGAAACGGCCACACTTCTACATGTATGCACATGTGTATTTACACATCAACATGCAGATATTCCTATTTATCTATGCATTTAAATAATCACCCATCTAGAGCTGCAAGGAGCATCTAGGTGACTCAGTGGACAGAATTTTGAATCGGAAATAAGAAAAGTCTGAGTTCAGATCTTGTCTCAGACACTAACTAGTTGTATGACCCCAGGCAAGCCACTTAATTTCTGTTTGCCTCAATTTCCTCATTTGTAATATGGGGATAATAACATATATATATTATATAACATTATAAAAATAGCATCTACCCCTCAGGATTATTGTGAAGATTGAATGAGATAATATCTGTAAAATGCTTGGCAAATATGTAAATGCTAGCAATTATTATTTGGAACTATAATAATAGCATTAATACTTTTCTAGGGATTCAGAGGAAGGCAACATCAAATAAACCTATCTGTATGCTCATCAACGCACATATTAAAACATTTGCACCCATATATTTTCTTTCTTTCTTTTTTTTTGCTTTTTGCTGAGACAATTGGGGTTAAGTGACTTGCCCAGGGTCACACAGCTAGGAAGTATCTGAGACCAGATTTGAACTCAGGTCCTCCTGACTTCAGGGCTGGGGCTCTAACCACTGCGCCACTTAGCTGCCCCTACCCATACATTTTCAAATCTGTATGCTTATACAGTTATATATATTCTTAGTATGACTATTTGCTCAAGCAATGATCTCTGCGTGTGTAATTACATGTATGTTTACACATCTATCCAAATCCACAAATGTCCCTATACACATATTTACAAATGCACTTAGCCGTAGTGGAGACAACATAGTACAAAACAGAAAATTCTGGTTTTGCGGTCAGAGGACCTGGGTTCCAGTTCTGTCTCTGCTTCTTTCTATCTGTGTCATATATACTTGTACTGTACTAGTGAGGGAGTTGGACTCAATAGCCTCTCTTTTAGCTCCAGATTTCTCCCCTGTGAATTACACCCAGGTAAGCACCTGTGTGCCTGTATCATCTCCTCACATAAACACACCCATTTGTTTTTTAATCAATAACATTTATTTTGCAGTTGTGTTCCAGGCTTTGTTGTTCAGTTGCTTCAGTTGTGTTGGACTCTTTGAGACCCCATTTGGGCTTTTCTTGACAAAGATACCAGAGAAGTCTGCCATTTCCTTCTCCTGCTCCGAAGAAATTGCAAATGCACCACTGTGGCTCAGGAGAGAGGTAAGGGCTGGATATATGGATCTGGGAATCACTCATTTGCATAGGGATGAAATCGGAACTCAGAGAAGCTATTGAGGTACCCGGGTGAGACAGTATGGACACAGCCCTTGAGGAATGAATGTCATAATTAGTGAGTGAAAAGTAACCAGCAAGAGAGGAGGAGTCTTCTCAGAAGTAAGACAGGACCAGGAGAAGGACCTAGGGAAGACAGAGTCTACAGGAGAAGGCAATTAAGATGGCAATGAGGTAAGAGATCATTGGTTGCTTTGGAAAGATCAATGTCTATTGAATGATGTAGTCAGAACCCAGGCTGCAGGAAATGTGGGAGAGATGGAGAGGAGAGCAAATGGAGGCATCCAATCAGTGTAGACAGCTTTGTCAAGGAGTTTATCTGAGAAGGGGAGGAAAGATGGAGGACCATAAGTAATAATGGTGGAATCGAGTGAGGGTTTTTATTTGGATGGGAGATGTAGGCAGCTTTGTAGGCAGCAATAGATAAAGGGAGATTATTGGGAGAGTGGGAGATGACAACAGGGGCCATTTACTGAACAAGAAGGGAGAGGATGGGTTCAAGGGCAGAAGGAGAGGTACTGGCTAAAGATAGAAAGCTGGCTAATATTTGCCATTAAGGGACAAACAAGTAGGCAATCAACACATGACTTCTTTGCTCATTCACACGTCAATTGCCAGGATGAACTATTGGTTTAAGTAAGTCTTTGCTTTGAATACAGCTGTCAGACCCAGGATATGTTTAATAAGCTTGGATCCCTGATGTGAAACACAGAACTCAAGGACGTGTAAAATCCCTTTTGTTTGTCAAGGGTCAGGATGAAGGCAGAAGCCTTCCTTGAGTTCAAAAAAAATCCAGTTTGGGACAGAAATACAATTCTGGCATGCTCTAATTATTCTTCCCTGCTTCGACCTTTGGCTATTAGCGGGAGTTGGGTCTGACCTAGAGAAAATCTTATCACAGTCTAAGCCCAGCCTCCCCCCCCCCCAAATCCTCCCTGTCCTCCTGGATGGGGGAGCCTGGGAATTGTTTATTCCTTTCTCTTTGTTGAATGAAGGAAGAAAGGGCTTCAGCTCCTTGGATCTCCTTCCCTCTCCTGGTACAATGGACAGAGCAGAACACAGTTTCTGGAGGTGGAGGTTCTTGTGCTCTGATTCTTGTGCCTTTGGGCCTCAGTTTCCCCATTTGTAAAAAGGGGCCTCCCAGCTCTAGAAAGAGAGTCCTGGATCCTTCTCCTCCCTCACTTTACCCCACTGCTCTGTCTTTCACCTTCTTCCTTTCCCTGGGTAGGCTCAGCTGGGTGCCTGACAGAGTGGAAAGGGGGGGAAATGGGGGTGGACGAGAAACAGCAGGGGCAGACCCGTGTCCCTGGACATTTGGGCTATTGATCGGGCTCCATCTGTGATGGATGGAAAGCTGCTCAGAGACCACTACCTGTGTGCAGAAGAACACCACCGGGGCCCCTGCTCGAGCCCCAGATGGCAACGGTCCAAAGCATCATCGGGAGCAGGGCTGAGGAGCTTGTTGGCACAGGCCCCCAGCGTTTTCCAGATGGTGTCGGGGAGGTGTGGGGCTCCCTGGCCGGCCCTCCCTCCCTGCTTCCTCCCCCTCCTCTCTCCCTTTCCCCCTCCCTTCCTCTCCATCCCTGGAAGAAGAAGGACGTCTGAGGCTTCAGAGCCAACTTGAAATAACCCAGCTCCTCCGCAGGGAAGGGCTTGCATTTCCTGCCCAGGGCTTGCCAAAGACTCCCAGAAGGGGCGGCTCACTTGGCCCAGGAGCAGACAATTGTTTGGGACCGGGGGCTGTACTTCCTCTGTCCAGTCTCTGCAGAAGGCTGGGGGCCAGCAATGCCCCATTTTCCCATCCTACCCACTGCTTCCCAGGGGCCCAAGCAAGGGGGGGGGGGGCTGGGCAAACTCTGTTCCTAATGCCCAGGCCATTCTAGTTGGGGGTAAGGAGGAGGGCAGGGGGCAGTGGGGGAGGGAGAGGCTGACATCCCTTCCTCCTTCTGTAAAAATCCCTGAGGAGGGCAGGGCAGGGCAGGGCAGGTGGGTGTCAAAGTCTCAGGTCTCCTTAGTTACCCTGGGAGTTATTACAGGTTGCCTTTTTTCTGGAGGAACAAAGGAGCTATTTTAGAAGCTTCCTGAAAATAGAAAATTCAGTTCAGGAGGAGGGGGGCTGGTCTCGATGCCTTCTTCCTTCTTCCTTCTGCCTTCTTCCTGTAGCTAGGGCTGGGTCCAGGTGAGGAGAGAGCAGAGTTTTGCCAGGGGATGTCAGGGTTGGGGAGGGAGGGGCACTGAGTTTAGAAGCCTCCAAAATATTGGATTTGTAGGGTGACAGAGTCAGGAAGACCTTAGTTGGAAGCCTGCCCCAGACATTTACTAGCTTGTGTGACCCATGGCAAGTTACTTATCCTGCTGAACCTCAGTTTTTCGTATCCATAAAATGGAATAATAATAGCACCTACCTTCCAGGGTTATTGAGAGTCAAATAAACTAACTTATGTAAAAACACTTTGCAAATTTTAAGCCCTACCTACATTTTAGCTGTTAACCTTTGGGCCTGAGTTCTGATCCCTTTTTATTAACCAAAGAGCCTCTCTTCCTGCTCTTACCCATCTCTCTTCTTCCCACTTTGAACCAGGGGTAGCCAGCAAGGAGCATTGGGGGAAATGCCATGTATTAAGTGATCAAAGAGACTGGGAAAGACTAGGGGGTAAAGATAAGCTCCCCCTGGAGACCAGCTGAGTTTTTAGACTAGATTTCAAGATCCAGGCTTTCTTGGGTCACTTTTTCTTGAACTTCTGATTCTTCTTCTGAACCCTTACTTCCTTCTGAGGAGTATTAACATATGGCAGCCAATCTGATGTGAGAAACAGGGAAGTCTGCTTTCCTTTCAAGGCAGAAAGGAAAGCTGCTCATGAATGGCCATAGCTTCTGTGTATCTGGAGCTGTAACTAGGGTAGGGTGAACGAGGCTTTATCTCAGGGTCCTGACATTCAGAGTAGGATTCTTCCTGTTTATACTGATTTTGGTTCCTCCAATCTCATCTCAAGGTTTTTAGCTGTTTGGCCATTCCCAGGTTCTCATCATCATGGTACCCCTCTTCTTGGACTCACCAAAAAGGATGCTCATGTCATAATGGGATTGTTTCCTTCTTTGTTTTTATATCCCTAGTACTTAGCACAGTGCCTGGCACATAGAAGATGCTTAATAGAAGCTTCTTGTTGTTATTATTACAAAGCATCATATAATATATTGGAAATACCAAGAAAAAATCACCCTTAATCCTTGTCTTCACTGAGCTTGCATTTTACTAAAAGGTAATTCCATTTATTTTTTGTTGTTGGGCAACAACACGCGGGGAACTAAATGGTGCAGTGGGTAGAGTGCCAGGTCCAGATGTTTTCTTGAGATCCAATCTCATCTCACACACTTCCTAGCTGTGTGATCCTGGGCAAGTCACTTCACCCTGTTGGTCTCAGTTTCCCAATCTGTAAAATAAATTGGAGAAGGAAATGGCCAACTACTTCAGTATCTCTGCCAGGAAAACCCCCACTGGAGCCATAAAAGAGTCAGACTGACTGAAAATGCCTGAATAACAACAACAGAATGTGCCAGGCACTGTGCTAAGTGCTGGGGGTGCAAAGAAAGGCAAAAAACAGACCCGGCCCTATTAATGGGGAAGACAACAGGCAAATAACTATGTACAAACATGCTATATCCAAGATAAATGGGAATGGAGCGTATTTAGTCTGGTGAGGAGCCGACTCAAGGACAATATGACAGCTGATTGCCTGTCCTTAGAAACCTTAGGAATAAAAGGCACAGTAACATAATGAAAAAAATTAGGTTTTTATTTTTTTTAAGGATGGGTATTTTGAGGCAAGGAGTAGTTTGTAATGATTGAAAAAATCCATTTTAAAGTCTTGCTATTATTAAGGACAAGAGAATTTTTTTTAAATGGTCATTTCTGTGGGTGCATCTATCATAAATGCTTACAACAACTTAACCTGTACCTGAGTGTAGCTTAGTTGGGCCAAAAGTCTTCAAATCTGATTTTTCTTGATCGAGAGCCCATAAATACAATGAGCTTTGGGATTTCTACCACCTCTCAATCAGTTAAGATGAAAAAAAGTATAGGATCCAAACTGGAAGGCACCTTCAAGAAGAGAACGTTAGAACATAGAATTGGGGACTTTAGAAAAAAAACAGGAAAGGATCTTAGAACATGGGATGTTGGGACACCGAACATAGAGCTCTAAATGGAGAAGCGCCTTTGGACAGTGGATATTAGACAATCGCTTTTGAAACTTTACCCTAAAGCCCAAACTGAACGGTGTGTCATAGCTGAATATAAAAGGCAAAGGAAGAAAGAAGCATCTTTCTCTCTTTCTCTTTTAAAATTTTTCTTTTTTTTTAAATAATAGCTTTTTATTTCCCCAATACATGTAAAAATAGTTATCAACATTTACCCTTGTAAAATCTCGTGTCCCAAATTTCTCTCCCTCCCTTCCTCCCTTCCCCTCGACAGCAAGTAATCCAGTTCTTCTAGGTACTTATTTCCACATTTATGAAAGCATCTTTCTCTTGAAATAGGGAGCCTCCTACGAAAGGCTATGAAATGTGAAATCCTTTTTTACTGAAAATCTTATTGCTGAATTTTCAGCGCTTTCATCTGTGCTGAAGGAAAAACAGACTGACACCCTGACCTCTTTCCTTTCCAATCCTGCCAGATCTTTCCTGCTTCCCCCATAGGGCATGATTTTTCTTTTCTTTTTTCTTTCAATGGTTATTTTCTTGTTTTACATTTTAACAGCATTTTATTTTTCCAGATACATGCAAGGGTAGTTTTCAACATTCACCTTTGCAAAACTTTGTGTTTCTGTTCCCTCTCTCCTCCCTCAAATAGCAAGGAAGCCCATATAGATTAAACACGTGCAATTCTTCAAAGGCATGACTTTTAATTTACTTAGTAATAAGTATTTATGTAATGCTTTAAGATCTGCAGAGAATTTTATTGAATATAAATGTATTTATTTATATATTTATTTATTATCAACAACCCTGGGAGGTAGGTGCTATTATTATCCCCATTTTACAGATGAGGAAACTGACACAGAGATTGAATGACTTGTCCAGGATTATACAGCTGGTAAGAATCCCAATCTGGATTTGAACTCAGGTCTTCCTGATTCTGGACACATGACTCCACTAACTGTCAAAGTCACAGTTGTAGGGGTCTTAGAGGGCCCTTAGTCCTATTCAGGAATTTTACAGATGAGAATTCTTAGTCCAGGGAATAAATGACATGGCTAAAGTCATACACAAGTTATAACAAACAGAATCAATACTTGAACACAGGTCCTCTTGCTCTAGATAAAGTACCAGGTCTGGAGTCAGGAAAACCTAAGTTCAAATCCAGCCTAAGTCACTTCCTAGCTGTGTGATCATGGGCAAGTCACTTCACCCTTTCTGCCTCCCTTTCCTCATTTGTAAAATAAGCTAGAGAAAGAAATGGCAAACTAGTAAGTGTGACCCTGAGCAAGTCACTTCACTCTGCCTCAGTTTTCTCGTCTGTAAAATGAGTTGAAGAGGGAAATGGCAAATCACTCCAGTGGCTTTGCCCAGTCATTTCACCCTGTCTGCCTCAGTTTCCTCATCTGTAAAATGAGTTGGAGAAGGAAAGGGCAAACCACTCTAGTGTCTTTGCCGGGACAAAAAAAAAAAAAACACAACAAACCCAAAGAGAGTCAGTTACGATTAAAAGAACTGAACAACAACAAAAGCCACCTGCAAAGAGAGGATAATTAAACCTTTGGGAGGCGATCTCTTAGGGAGAGAGTAAAGAGCCTGGGAAAGACAGAAGGAGGAAGATGAATCAGTGAAAGAGAATAATACAGAGACAGTGTCCGTGGAGGTGGGGGGAGAAGCAGGAAAGAGCCGTGTCCTGGAGGTCAAAAACAGATAGAAGATTAAAGAAAGATACCCATCGGTCACTATGAGCAAACAGGAGTTCATCGAGAACTAGGCAGGCCAGACTAACCTGAAAAACAGATTTAACAGTATTCCAGATGAACTGCTGAGGGGACTGTAGTAGCTGGATTTTAGAAAAGTATTTGACAACATCACTAACAAAATGGCGGGAGACAGTGCAGCTAGATGGTTAGAGCTCCAGGTACAGACTCAGAAAAACTTGAGTTCTCAGATGGTCTAAATCACTAGCTGTGTGACCCTGGGCAAGCCACTTCATCTCTGCTTCAGTTTTAGAGTGTGGAAGAGCTGGCTCTTGGGTCAGAGGCTCTGACCCAAATCCTGCCTTTTTCACTTCTACCACCTATTTGATGTCACTTCTAAGGACCTCAGTGTCTCCATCTGTAAAATGAGGGGTCTGGACAAAATGCCCCTTCCAATTTTACATCTCTGCTCCTCCTTCTGATTGGGTTTCTCGTGATGAGGGAAGGCTTCGTGGAGGAGGTGGTATTTGAAGTGGGACTTGGATTTCAATAGAAGGGAATCTTAGGCACTGAGGAACAGTGTGAGCAAAGAAGAATGGGACAGATGTGGTGAGGGGATACTGAGTCACACACAGTACAGAAAGGAAAGAAAAGAGAGGATGAGTAAGAGACCCTGCAGGGCCTTGAATGCCAGGATAAATTTTGTTTTTACATGTATATATATACATACATACATATATGTATTCTACACATCTCTTATTGCATAATATTTACACTCCATTATTTGTCATTTTCTTCTCCAGCTCATTTTACAGTTCAGGAAACTGAGGCAGACAGAGGGAAGTGACATGCTCAGGGTCACACAGCTAGTGATTTACCATTTCCCTCTTCAACTCATTTTACAGATGAGGAAACTGAGGCATACGGGGGGGGGAGTGATATACCTGGGGTCACACAGCTAGGAAGTATCTGAGATTGGATTTGAGCTCCAGGCACAGTGCTCTATCCACTCAATGATCTAGCTTCCTCCCACTACCTACATGAATCTAGGCAAATAATTTAACTCCCCTGTGCCTCAGTTTCCTCATCTGTAAAATGTGAATGATGTACCTCATGGGAAAGTGTTTTTGATGCTTTCAAAGTGCCAGATAAATATGATCTAATACTATTCTCTACTTGTCCCTTCACTGGCTTAGGAACAAGAGGAACTATATTTAGATCACAAACCCGACAATTACTTTTCTAGGACTTTGGGTAAATGACTAGCACCTCATGTGCCTCAGTTTCCTCGTCTAAAAAGTGAAGGGGCTCCTAGACTCATTGTGTGTGGATGCATTTTGTGTATGTATGTGTCTGTGGGCATGTGTGAATGTAAAACGATTGGGTTCATAGCCTAATTGGCCATTTATTTAATCAGCTGCTCGATCCAGTCTCTTCTCTTGTCCAGGACTCCTTTGTAAAACGAGGGGCCTCCACAGGCTGATTTCAAGGTGTTTTTTTCCAGCTCTAAATTTATGGACAAACATCTCCCACCTGAGAAACTCCAGAGGTGACATGGAACAGCTCAGCCGCCGACATTTACACGATGTCAAACATGGCAGGCTCGGTGAGATTTCTCAGACTGCCTTGGGGAGGAGAGCTGTCCCTCCCTCCAAAGCTTTGAAGGCTTGGGGGCTCTCCTTCCCTTCCCCAGCCATTTATTTGTTCTTCTTCCCAAAAGGTTTCCAATCTCCGGGAAGGTTTTCCTGGGCCTCTGGTGGGAGAGTCCCATAATGTCAGAATCAGGAAGGCTCCTTCCCATCTTTCTCCAGGAACATGATTGAGCTGTGGTCCAGCTACACTGGTCCCACCCATGCTAGTCCCATCATCCAATGCTGGGAGTACCTCCTTTTTGTGTCCATCTCTTAGAATCCCTAGTTTCTTTTAAGATTCACTTCCAAACCTACCTTCGATAGTTCTTTCTTTCTAATATTACCTTTAATTCACTCTGTGTATAAATATCTTTTTTTTTGTTTTTTGTTTTATTTTTTAAAGCTTTTTATTTTCAAAACACGCATGAATAATTTCTAACATTCCCCATTGCGAAACCTTGTGTTCCAATTTTTTTCTCTCTCCCTTCCCCCGATCCCCTCCCCTACATGGAAAATAATCCAATAGATGTTAAACATGTGCAATTATTTTATGTGTATAACTATCTATGTATGTCTTGTCTGTCCTTATGGAATATAAGCTCCCACAGGGCAGGAACAGCTTTTGTTTTTTGTTTGTATCTTCCACTCAGTACAGAGCATACAGCCAGTGCTTAATAAATGCATGTTGCAGATAATAAAGGGTCATCCAGCCTCAAGCATGAAGGCCCTCATTTCTCTCTCCTTTCTCCCCCAGCCCATTCCATTTAGGACAACACAGATTGTTAGGATGATTTTCTTTTAGCAAACCCATTGCTTCTAGTCCTACCCTCTAGGATCGATGACCCTCCAGATATTTGAAGGAAGCCATCATGTTCCTCCATCTTGGTTTTTGTTTTATTTTTTTTTCCAGGCTGAGCAGTTAAAAACAATTTGTTTTTGAGATTATGCCTTCCTGTGTCTCTCAGGCTGGGCAGGCCCTGAGCCTTTGGCCCGTTTACCCCTCCCGAGGCAGCTGGGGGCTCTCTATTCCTGGGGGCTCACCCTCATGGTGCCAGATTTAGTGAGCACCCCTCCCGTAGCTCAGAAGTCCTGAGCTCAAGCAGTGCACCAGGCTCAGCCTCTCTGGTAGGGGCACTGTAAGTGCCAGTTCTTTTGACATATCCTCAGATGGCCTGAGGTTGGGACCCTTTAAGCTCCTGGTTGTTCTCCTTTGTTTACTTTCTAACAATCAGCATCCTTCCCAAAATGTGATGGCCAGAACTGCACTCAATCTTTTACCTGTTGTCGGATTTGGGAAGAGGAGGGAGGGACTCATCCCTTCCTTATTTCTGAAAAGGACATTTCTCCTAATGCAATTTACAGTTGCTTTAATTTTGGGGGGGTCTACCTCATCACACAGCTGATTTCCACTAAGCATGGGGTCTCCTGAAGCCCAAGATCTTTTTCGGTTCACTAATCAAGAGCCTCTCCCATTGTAACTAGGTGGCTTCTGGCCCCTGCCTGCCCTGGATTTTCCTAATAGCAGTCTCTCTTCCCTAGGGTGGGAGACTCAAGGGGAGCGGCCCTTGTGATTGCTTGGGTTACCATAGTGGCTGATCTCAGGAGATTGGGGGGAGAGATGAGAATCTGTGTGGCTCCAGAAAAACAATCCCAAGATTCATGAGATAGCTGTTGTCTCAGCCCCAGCCTGGCCCCGGGGAGCTCTGGAGACTGCAGTTACATCAGCAGAAGTTTGTTCTGGGAGCATCCATTCCCCCCAGGTATCCAGGCCCTTCATCATAGCACAAAGCCATCCAACATGGCAGGATACAGGGATTATGCCCCTCGGCCTCTGTGGCTCTTTGAGAGACACTCCACTCCTCTTGTTGCTGTTGGGCCATTTAGTCTTTGTGACCCCATTTGGGGTTTTCTTGGCAAAGATACTGGAGGGGTTTGCCATTTGTCTCTCCAAAAATGACAGTCTGGTGGGAAAGAAAGGAAGGAAGGGAAGGGGAAGGAAGAGAAGGAAGGACAAGCGAAAGGAAGAAGCTTCCAGGGGCATCTGACATGATCTTGGACTGCAGATTAGAAGTGATCAAGACCATTTAGTCCCTTCATTTGACCCTTGAAGAAGCTGCAGCCCAGAAAAGGCAGGGACTCTGCCCCACAGGGAATCAGTGGCCAAGCCAGGATTCTAACTCCAGAACGAGGGCTCCTGCTACCATTTTGTATTTGTCTCATTCTAGATCCACCTCCATCTGGCCCCCATCTGGGAAGACCAGACAATGCAGTAGAAAGTGTGCTGGGTTTGCATTCCAGCTCTGCTACGTGCTACCTTTGGGACTCAGTTTCCCCATTTGTAAAGTGAGGGGGTTGGACTAGCTAGACACCGAGATCCCCATAAAGCCAAGGCCCATGGGTCCCTAGCCTTCTTTCCTACTGCACATATTTTTGGCCGCCATGTCTCATTCTCCTTGCCTGGCTCAAAATGTCCCCCGTTTCTAGAATACAAATCTTTATATCCATTTCCATTTATTTCAGTCTCTCCCTTCCTAGGGGTACCTGGGTGGTATAGTGGATAGCACACCAGGATTGTAGTCAGAAAGGCCCGAGTTCAGATTTGATCTTGACCCTAGACAAGTTGAATAACTTGATTGCCTCAGTTTCCCAAACTGTAAAACTATCTACCTCCCAGGGCTGTTGTGAGGATCAATGGGATGACAAATTGTAAAACACTTAGTGTAGTGTCTGGCAGTAAATAGAAATATCAGCGGTTATCTTCTTATTATTTCTTTGAGACCTCCTTTCCCCAATTGGGTACCTCCTCTTTACTTCCCCACCCCCCATTCAAGTAAAAGTGATTTCTCTTTCCTCAAGTTTCTTAATGTCATCCCTATTAGACTGGAAGTGTCTTGAAGGCAGGTTCATTGGTCTTTGCACACTCAGAGCCCATCAGGGTTTCTGGAATATATTTGTGAAATGTAACTGACCTTTCCCTAGCTGCTCTCAGGGTTGGGCTGAATGATCAGAACAGAAATCCCCTGACTTCCTGTTCAGGGGGGCTTCTTCCAGAGCCTGGGTACGTACAGGCTGTGGGAGGGAGGGAGAAAAGGGGGATAGAAGGAATGGAGAAATAGAGAGGGGGAGAAAGGGAGATGGACAGACAGGCAGAGACACAGAATGAGGGGTTATGAGGAAGTGGGGTTAGAGAGAGACAGATGGACACTGACAGAGACAGAGAACAGGAAGAGGTTTAGTGAGGGAGAGAAAAAGACAAGAGGAGACAGAGAAAAAGAGTGGGAGAGACACAGAGACAGACAATGAGGGGCAGTGGGGGAAGAGGAAGAAAAAGAGAGAGAGTAAGAGAGAGGAAAAAATGAGGGGTCAATGGAGGAGGGGAGAGAGAGTAAGAGAGACACAAACACCGAGAGACAGAGAGACAGAGAGAGAAAGAGAAAAAGAGAAGAGAGAGAGAGAAAGACAATGATCAGGGGCAGGAAGAGAGAGAGACAGAGATAGAGAGAGAAGAAATAGAGAAAGAGACACGTACACAGAGAGAGACAGAGAAAAAGAGAGGGAAAAAGAAAATGAGAGAGAGAAGAGAGAAAGAGAAAGACAATGAGGGAGCAATGGGGGAGGGAGGGAAGGAGAGAGAGAGAGAGAGAGAGAGAGAGAGAGAGAGAGAGAGAGAGAGAGAGAGAGAGAGAGAGAGAGAGAGATTGTGAGAAAGATACAGAGACAGAGACAAAGATCTAAAGAGACCAAGAAAGAAGAGATAGGGAGGAGACAAAGAGAAGGGAAGGTTGAAATGGCAGAGAATGAACCAGAACAAGTAAGAAAGAATGAGAGAAAAAAACAGATGGAGTTGGAATGGGGGCAGGGTGGAAGCAAAGTAGACTTCAGAATGATTGAATGAATAAGTGTTTCTTAAGGCTTTATTATATACCAAATACTATAAAAATAAAACATGGCCCCTGCCCTCTTGGAGCTTGCATTCTAGTGGGGGAGAGGCAACCTTTGAAAGAAACAGTGACTGAATCTTCAAAAGATATTCTTATATTGTTTCAGATTTAAGGGGATGGGATCCCAATTTTTCTCCCCTTCCCCACTTCCTCTTCCACACTACCCCAGCTCATCTGGAAGATGCCCCTCCTCTCCATCACCCCTCTTTGAGTCATGGATTGTGAGGACTGACAAAATCCCCCTCCCTCTGCTGTCTTTTACAAATAGGAAAATTAGACAGGGCTTAGCTAACCATGGAAGCAAGCCATGGGTGTGTGTGTGTGTGTGTGTGTGTGTGTGTGTGTGTGTGTGTGTGTGAAGTGAAGACTAAAGAAATCCATTCAGGGATTCCCTTTGTCCCTCCATCCATGCTTATAGCACCTCTCGAGTTCTCAAACACCTTCGGAGCCCAGGGCTCACCATCTAGAACCTAGAACTCTGTATTTTCCAAAACACAGAAGACGAAAATGGGTCCAGAAATCTGTCTCCCTTTAACCCCTACATGGACGCTGTCCAATCAACATGAGTTGGATTCAAGCAGAAGGAAGCAGAGCTTCCTGGGGTCTCAGGGCTCAGGTTTCTTTCCCTGGGAGCTGGCTCTGGCCGTGGGTCCTTGGGGAAATGGAGGCGCAGGGTCCCCAAGGGCTGCCGGGTCTGTTTTTGTAAGCAGGTCTTTCCCTGGGGATAGGATCTAGGGGATGATGCAACCTTTGCCTGATCCCTGCAATGGGAGAGGTGAGAAGAAGGACTTTTGGCTCAAAATCACTGCAGACCTCTCAAGTCTTCCAATGCCCCAGCAGCAGCAAAGCCTGAGGGGGGGGCTGGTGATGACACTTCTGGGGTCTCAGTTTCCTCATCTGCAGAATAGAATAAGGATGCTTGAACCATCTCCTGTATAGAATGGGTATGGGAGGAAAGAGCTTTGAAAGCCTGGAGGCGAGTTTATTGCCATCCTTCTGCCAAAGTCCCATCTCCTGGGGTTGGTCTTGGGCACCCAAGGGCATTGCCTACTGAGCCTGGGCACTGGTGGGTTCTACCAGATTTTATAATCTTAGAGAGTTAGGGCAGCTAGAAGGCATAGCTGGAGTCGGGAGGACCTGAGTTCAAATCCTAGTTTTAGAATTTAGGATTTTAGAAGCCATAGAATCTACCCTTATCCCCTTTCACAGATGAGGAAACTGAGAATTTAAGTGATTTGCCCAGCCAGGCTTAGGTACTGATCAGGGGCAGTCTTTGAATCCAGACCTTTCAAGACTCCAGCTATTAGTACTTAAGCAGGGCAGTGTGGGGTAGTAGATAGGGCACTGGACTCAGAATCCGGGAGAGCAAGGTCCCAATCCCATCTCAGCTGTTTACTAACTCTGTGACCTTGGGCAAGTAACAACCACACTGTGTCTTATCTGATAAATGGGGATAATAATAGCACTTACTAATTGCAGACATTGCGGCTAGAGGCTTTGGCCCAGAAATTCAAAAAGGTTGGGGTCATCTACTGGTTGGGGGATCCTGGGAAGTCACTTCACTTTTCAGGGTTCAAAGATTCCTTCAGATTCTAAATTATACAGAAGTCATCAACTTGTATCAGTGAGGAGGATTTCCTTATCCAGGAGTTACCAATACTAATAAAATCAAAGAAAGGCTGGGTCCTTACTGTTACTACTTCCTGCTTCTCACAAAAGTCATCTCCTGAAGGGGCTGAGATCAGTGTCAGGAATGGGAGCAGACACGTAGATAAATCACTGATTCTTGGAATACTGAAGTCTAAAAATATTCTTGGACATGGTCAATACAGGTTTTTTCCCCTCATCTGTATTTATTTATTTATTTTTAAAGCTTTTTATTTTAAAAACATATAGATAGTTTTCAATATTCACCCTTGCAAAACCTTGTGTTCCAATTTTTTTCCTTCCCTTTCCCCCACCCTCTTCTCAAGATGGCAAGTAATCTAATGCATGTTATAATATGAGCAAATCTTCTCTACGTATTTCTACAATTATCATGCTGCCCAAGAAAAATTAGCTCAAAAAGCAAAAAAAAAAAAAAAGAAAAGAAAAAAGAAAAAGAAAACAAAAACAAAAACAAAATGTAAGCAAACAACAACAAAAAAGTGAAAATACTATGTTGTGATCCACACTCAGTTCCCACAGTTTTTTCTCTGGACACAAATGGCTTTCTCCATCATAAGAGCATTGGAACTGGTCTGAATCTGTATTTATTTATCACACAGGTTTTGTTTTTCTTTTTAGAGCGAGAATGGGAAAAACAAAAAAAATGAGTTTTTTAAAATGTATTTTAATACACATTACTTTATGAATCATGTTGGGATAGAAAAATCAGAGCAAAAAGGAAAAACCATGGGAGAGATTAAAAAAAAAACAGAAAGAAGAAGTGAACACAACATATGTTGATTTATATTCAGTCTCCTTAGTTCTTTTTCTGGATGCAGATGCCATTTTCTGTCCAAAGTTTATCAAGATTGCCTTGGATCACTGAAGTATTGAGAAGAACCTAATCTTTCACAGACAATCATCGCACATTCTAGCTCTTGTTGTGTACAATATACTTCTGGTTCTGCTCATTTCACTCCCCATCAGTTTGTGTAAATCTTTCCAAGCCTTTCTAAAATCAGCTTGTTCATTATTTTTTATAGAACACTAATATTCCAATATCTTCATATACCACAGCCATTCCCTCAATTGATGGGCATCTATTCATTTTCCAATTCTTTGCTACCACAAAAAGAGCTGCTATAAACATTTTTTTTGCACATGTGGGTCTTTTCTCAGGTTTGTTTTTTGTTGGTTTGTTTGTTTTTTATTAGCCAGTGCCTTGTTCTTCTTCTTTTTTTTTTTTTTTTGCTGAGGCAGTTGGGGCTAAGTGATTTGCTTAAGGGAAGTATTAAGATTGAACTCAGGTCCTCCTGATTTCAGGACTGATAATCTATCTACTACATCATCTAATTGCCCCTCAAAATTTTTGCTAATAGAAAAAAAATCTAATTAAAATTTAAAATTATTGAAGTCAATTGCTTGCCTTTTTAGTGAGGGAGGAGAAAATTTGGAATTCAGAAGTTTAAAAATGAGTGTTAAAAACTGTTTTTATGTATAAGATTGGAAAAATAATTAAAAATGAAGTTCATTATTTCTAGCAATAGCAGATTGGGCTTAGGTAAGGGGGATGCAGTCAGGGAACACACAAGCTAATTTCAGAATCCTAGGGTATCTCGCCTAGTGTCAAGGGGTCAATGTCCCTGTGAGCAGAACCATAGCTAGGGATTTGGGCACACAGGACAAATACCTTGAAGTCTACCATGGACAATGACCTCTCCAATGTGCTTCATGATAAGGATGTAAAAAGAATATAAGCAGTGACTGAAATCAATTCAGTTGGGCAGAAGGGAAGGTTAGTTTCTCTAAGGGTTTCTAGCCAGTGAAGAAATACACGGGTTAAAATTTTGCATCCTGTAATTGTGGTGCCCTGGAGACAATGCCCTGATTGCCCCTCCCTAGTTTCAGCTCTGCCTGCTGCTTTTTCTTCTCTTGCAGAGAGAGAGGCCCATGAGGCAGAATCCCCTGGGAAGAAGGGAGCCAGTGGGTAGGAGAAGGAAGGAGAATGAGAGCCAGGTTGTAGGGGGTGGTGATGGGGGATGGATAGGCTGCCGGCTGTTCCTCATTCAAATCCCCTTTTTACTGCCTGAGCACATTTACTGAGGCAATTAAGGAGCTGCGGGAGATGGTGAATGAGACCAAGCATGGGGTGGTGGGTCCAGCTGCTCCATATTGAAGACAACCAGTGGGTCAGCTGCCAGAACCTGTCAGAGGCCATTGGGCTGGAGCAGCCGGCCAGGCTGGACCTAGCTGTTTACCTTCTCAGGGCTGGGCTGAAAGGTTTGCCCCTTCCCACTTTTCTCATCTCCTAGCCTAGCTGGGGGATAAAATATCAGCTGACAAATGGGACATTGTTTTGGAAACTGACTCTCTATGCCAACATAAAAACCTTGGTGCTAAATGGGAGCCCTAGGGGGCCAAGGAAGCTCTCTGAGTGACGTCTGTGGGAGTTGCAGGTCTGGCCCCCCTGGGGTCCTCCAGGCAGAACACTGGGAGTGTCTGCCCTCATGGGTCAGGAGTGATGGAATTATGTCCCATAAGGTCCCACAGGGGCCTAGGTTTAGAGCTGGACTGGACTGCAGAGGCCCGAGTCCCACCTTCTCATCTTACAGTGCTAGAAATGGGGGCCACAGGGATGATTTGCTTAGGGTCACACAGCAAATAAGTGTGTGAAGAACTGAGGTCTCCTTGATTCCTTCGTTTCTATGTGGACATCTAAATCTGTTCTCTGTTGCCAGTGTCCTGGGTCCCTGAACCTGTTCATTGGTTCCCAATCTAGCTTCTATATAGCTTTGTCACTATGGGGTTGACAAAGTAGTCTTTACAATTTTTTTTTCAATAGTATTTTATTTTACAAATACATGTAAAGATTCATGTTTTATATTAATCACTTTTTATTTTTTCAAAATACATGCAAAGATAGATTTTTTCATTCACCCTTGCAAAACCTAGTATTTTAAAATTTTCTCCTCCTTCCCCCAGACAGCAAGTAATCCAAAATATTCATTCATTTTTGTAAGACTTTGAATTCCAAATTTCTCTCCCTCCCTTCCCTCCCCCCTTCCCAAGCCAACAAGCAATGGGATATAGGCTATATATGAGCAATTCTTTTGAACATATTTCCATAAGATAATGGCCCAATCTGACCAGGTCACTCCCTTTCTCAAAAACCATCTGCTCCATGTGGCCAAATATGGAAATATATTTTGCATGACTTCATATGTATAATTGATATCATATTGTTTACCTTTTTGAGGGGTGGGGGAAGGGCCTGGAGAGAGAGAATTTAGACTTCAAAATTAAAAGAAAAAATGAAGGAACCTAGAATCAGGAAAATTTGAGTTCAAATCCAGCCAGTTGTGTTATCCTGGATTAGTCACTTAATCCTGTCTGCCTCAGTTTCCTCATGTGTAAAACAAGCTGGAGAAGAAAAATGACAAACTACTCCTATATCTTTGTTTTGTTTTTTTATTAAAGCTTTTTATTTGCAAAACATATGAGTGACCTTTCAACATTGACCCTTGCAAAAAAAAAAAACTTTTTTTTCCCAAGCTTTTCCTTTCCCTCCCCCTGCCCCCCACGCCTACATGACAGGTAATCCAATACATGCTAGATAGGATAAATTATGTGACAAATACAATACATGTATATATATCTATATAGTTATCTTACTGCACAAGAAACATCAGATCTAGAAAGAGAAGAAGAAAAAAAAAAAACAACCTAAGAAGGAAAACAGAATGCATGGAAATATTCACAGAAAGCATTAAAATGCTGTTTTGTGGTTCACTCTCAGTTCCCACAGGCCTCTCTCTAGATGTATATGACTATCTTCATCGCAGCACAACTGGTTTGAATCACATCATTGTTGAAGAGAACCATGTCCATCAAAATTGATCATCATATAGTCTTGTTGCTGTGTATAATGTTCTCCTGGTTCTGCTGATTTCACTCAGCATCAGTTCATGCAAGTCTCTCCAATCCTCTCTGAAATCCTCCTGTTGGTCATTTCTTACAGAACAATAATATTCCATAACATTCATATACCATAATTTATTCAGCCATTCTCCAATTGATGGGCATCTTTTCAATTTCCAGTTTCTTGCCACTACAAAAAGGGCTGCCACAAACATTTTTGCACATGTGGGTCCCTTTCCCTCCTTAAAAATCTCTTTGGGATATAGGCCCAGTAGAAACACTGCTGGGTCAAAGGGTATGCACTGTTTGATAACTCTTTGAGCATAGCTCCAAATTGCTCTCCAGAATGGTTGGATCCGTTCACAGTTCCACCAACAATGTATCAGTGTCCCAGTTTTCCCACATCCCCTCCAACAGCTATCATTATCATTTCCTGTCATTTTAGCCAATCTGACAGGTGTGTAGTGGTATCTCAGAGTTGTCTTAATTTGCATTTCTCTGATCAATAGTGACTTGGAGCACCTTTTCATGTGACCGGAAATAGTTTCAATTTCTTCATCTGAAAATTGTCTGTTCATATCTCTTGACCATTTGTCAATTGGAGAATGGCTTGAATTCTTATATATTTGAGTCAATTCTCTATATATTTTAGAAATGAGGCCTTTATCAGAACCTTTGGATGTAAAAATATTTTCCCAGTTTACTGCTACCCTTCTAATCTTGTCTGCATTCATTTTGTTTGTACAAAAACTTTTCAACTTGATATAGTCAAACTTATCTATTTTGTGATTAATGATGACCTCTAGTTCTTCTTTGGTCACAAATTCCTTCCCCCTCCACAGGTCTGAGAGGTAAACCATCCTACATTGTTCTAATTTGTTTATAATATCATTCTTTATGCCTAGATCATGAATCCATTTTGACCTTATCTTGGTATATGGTGTTAGGTGTGGGTCAATGCCTAATTTCTTCCAGACTAGTTTCCAATTATCCCAGCAGTTTTTGTCAGATAGTGAGTTTTTATCCCAAAAACTGGGGTCTTTGAGTTTGTCAAACACTAGATTACTATTGTCATTGAGTATTTTGTTCTGTGAACCTAACCTATTCCACTGATCCACTACTCTATTTCTTATCCAGTACCAAATGGTTTTGGTGACCACTGCTTTATAATATAGTTTTAGATCTGGTGCAGCTAGGCCACCCTCATTTGCATTTTTTTTCATTAATTCCCTTGAAATTCTTGACCTTTTGTTTTTCCAGATGAATTTTGTCGTTATTTTTTCTAGTTCAGTTAAATAATCTCTTGGGAGTTTGATTGGTATAGCACTAAATAGATAGATTAGTTTAGGTAGTATTGCCATCTTTATTATATTTGCTCGACCTATCCAAGAGCACTTGATGTTTTTCCAATTGTTTAGATCTGACTTTATTTGTGTGGAGAGTGTTTTGTAGTTTTGCTCATATAGATCCTGACTTTCCCTTGGCAGATATATTCCCAAATATTTTATACTATCGATAGTTATTTTGAATGGAATTTCTCTTTGTATCTCTTGCTGTTGCATTTTGTTGGTGATGTATAAAAATGCTGATGATTTATGTGGATTTATTTTGTATCCTGCAACTTTGCTAAAGTTGTGGATTAATTCTAATAGTTTTTTAGTTGATTCTCTAGGGTTCTCTCAGTAGACCTTCATATCATCTGCAAAGAATGATAATTTGGTTTCCTCATGACCTACTCTAATTCCTTTAATCTCTTTTTCTTGTCTTATTGCCAAGGCTAGCATTTCTAATACAATATTGAACAGTAATGGTGATAGTGGACAACCTTGTTTCACCCCTGATCTTATTGGGAATGGTTCCAGTTTATCACCATTACATATGATGCGAGCTGATGGTTTTAAATAGATGCTACCGACTATTTTAAGGAAAAGTCCATTAATTCCTATACTCTCTAATGTTTTTAATAGGAATGGATGTTGGATTTTATCAAATGCTTTTTCTGCATCTATTGAGATTATCATATGGTTTTTGTTAGTTTGGTTATTAATATAGTCAATTATGTTAATAGTTTTCCTAATATTGAACCATCCCTGCATTCCTGGTATAAATCCTACTTGGTCATGGTGTATTATTCTAGGAATGATTTTCTGTAATCTCTTTGCTAATATTTTATTTAAGATTTTTGCATCAATATTCATTAAGGAGATTGGTCTATAATTTTCTTTCTCTGTTTTTGTTTTACCTGGTTTAGGTATCAGTACCATGTCTGTATCATAAAAAGAGTTTGGTAGGAGTCCTTCATTTCCTATTTTTTTGAATAGTTTATATAATATTGGAGTTAACTGTTCTTTAAATGTTTGGTAGAATTCACATGTAAATCCATCTGGTCCTGGGGATTTTTTCTTAGGGAGTTGATTAATGACTTGTTCTATTTCTTTTTCTGAAATGGGACTATTTAAGTAATTTATTTCCTCTTCTGTTAATCTGGGCAATCTATATTTTTGTAGATATTCCTCCATTCCTATATCTTTGCTAAGAAAACCCCAAACCAGTTTGTAGAGTCGGATATGACTGAAATGACTGAACAACAAAAATAACAATTTAAAAGAAATAAAAATATATTTTAAAAACTCTTCTTCCTCTAATTTCCACCTTTTGTTTTCTTAAACTTTCTTCAAGATCAGCTTTAATCTCACCTCCTTCAAATTATAGTACCTCCTACTGTCTCCCTTTCTAGATTATCTCTGCATGTACACAAACACACATACATATTGTCTATATACACACATCTAATTATTTATGTGTTGTCTCCCCTATTACCCCAGGTACTATCTTTTGACTTGCTTTGTGTCTCCTTTGTTTAACAGTGTGTTTGGCATACAGTAGGCGCTTCATAATAAATGCTAGTTGATGATTGGTCAACTAAAATTACATAGATCTTTAACCCGATAGGAAGGTCCTCCACAGTCTCCTGATGTCAGCCTCCCTCCCCAATCTCGTTGCCCTTTATTCCACTCTGTGGCCTAGGGGGTAGCAGAGTAGATCAGGTAATTACAGAACCAGACAATATAGGGATTCAAGTCTTATCCCTGATACACACTGCCTGTGTGACCCTGGACAAGTCACTTGCAATGCTCCAGGCAGGTCTCTAGGACTATAAGTTGCAGAAGAAGAAGAAATTGCACTGGTTCAGTGAAATCATGGCTTCAGCCCATTAAATCCAGCCAGATGGACTCTAATTTAGCCTCCTCCTTTACCCTTCAGGGTCTTTACCTGGAGCAGACTCCTGCCTTGTCTCAGCCCATTTTAACTTTTTCCTTTCCTTCCAGCTTCTTCACAAAGCCTTTTCTGATCCCCTCCTTGACTTGAAAGGAATCCTTCCTCCTCCAGTTTTACTCCAGCACTTGATCTAGGTTGTTTCTTTGGCTCTCCACCTCGGATCATACTTACTTGTGTACATAGTCTAACCCTCCTTCGGTCTCTCCAGGAGCTTGTAAGCTCATTGAAGACAGGTCCTGCCATTTTTTCATCTCTGCATCCCGAGCCTCCAGCACGGTGCCCTGAACATTTTCATCCTGAACTTTGAGAAGTGATGTAGCCCGGGGATGGGGCCAGTCCTTGAGCCAGTAATACCTGGGTTCAAGTCCCCTCTGACTTCTTCATATCACTCTGCAGTTCTCTAGCACTGAGAGGGGCAGAATAGGGAGGTCCAGATCTATACTGATAGAGGGAGTTTGTTCACTGGGGAGTTCCATAGATTTAGGAGATCACAGGGCAGAGCCCTGAATCTGGGAAGCTCTCAATTAATACTGATTGAATTAAAATGAGTCAGATGCTTTCCGGCTTCCTGGTGGGACAGATTCCCTTCTTGCAGAACAGAAGGCTGCAAATTCTGTTCTTTGGACCATTGCAGGGCATCTGGACTGGCATCAGGGGACCTGAAATCCAAACCTAGTTCATCCATGGACTCCCTCTGTGACCTTTCCTTATTTGTAAAGGTCTGGATGGGTTAGGTGACCCCTTGGGTTCCTTCCAGCTCAAAATCTAGGATCCTTTTCCTTATGACCATGGAGATGGGGGATGGGGAACTATTTGGGGGGTGGGTGGGAGAAAGAGCTTCCTAGTCTGAGGCTTGAGACATTGGGTATGGGGCTCAGCCTCTTGAGATGTGACAGCCGGACTAGTCTTCAGAGGCCCCAATCCTAGTCTTCCCACCACACTGTCCTGCAGCCATTCTCAGAACACGGGTTATCTATGAGGGTCCAGCCCAGGATTCATGGAGCTCAGCCTGGCACTTGGTATCCCCCCTAGCAGAAGGGGGCATGTAAAATGCTTACAGTTTGTCTTTCCCCAGGGGCCAAACCTTCATCAGGGGCTGAGTCTGAAAAGGGCCTCCAGGGTTGTCTGTAGGAAAAGCTCAGGGCCCAGCCAAGGAGCAGCAAGGGAGATATGAGTTTGTGGAGGTCCTGAGCCGGGAATCAGGGCTGTGAGCCATGGAAGGAGCCTGAGAAAGGGCAGGGGGAGAGAGGAGTGACTAGAAAAGTCTCTTTCCTGCCATCCCAACCATGGCTCTAGCCCTTGCTTTCCCTTAATCTCCCTAGCTCAGAATCTGAATGAACATGAAAAAACAGGGAACTACATGGCTACAGATGTTGGAGGGCATGGGCAGTGCCAGGATCACGTTGTGGGCATCTGGTACTGGTGATATGTCTAGTCCCCCCCCCAGGCCAGCCTGTACCTGCAAGCTCTCCATCTGCTCTGGCCCATCTCCACTGCTCTATCTCTTTCCCTGTCCATCTTTCTCTCTATCTCCTAATGAATCTGTCTCCATCCATCTCTCTCTACTTTTCTCTGTCTATTCTATTTCTCTTTGTTTACTTTCCTCTGCCCATATCTCTCCATCCATATTCCTCTGCCCGCCTCCCTGTGTTTATTTACCCAACTCCCTTTGTTCTTTCTCTCTCAGTAGTCCCTCTCTACCTCTCCCCATGAAGTGAATCACTAAATCTCTCTGAGTCTGTTTCCTTATATATAAAATGAAATGATGGCAGTGGATGAAGGGTTTTAAGGTACTGTGGACTGTCAGGGCAATGTCTAGCGAAGATGATGGATCCTTCCTTAAAATCATGTTTTTAAATATATAACAGAAAATCCACAGGATTACAGAGGACGCCCACTGTAGAAATATAGTTGTCACAATATTTAAGAAAAAGAAATACTTGTTTGCTTGCATTATGTTTCATTTCTCTGATTTTTTTTCTTGTAGACATGATTTTTTCTTGCACAACAATAAGTGTGGAAATATGTATACATATATTCGATTTGTCATTAACATAATTAACATGTAGTGGATTTCCTGCCATCTAGGGGAGGGGTGGGGACTAGGGGGGAAAAATTTGTAACAGAAAGCTTTGTAAGGGTCAATGTGGAAGAATTACCCATACATATGTTTTGCAAATAAAAAGCTTTAATAAAAAAAAAAAAGAAAGAAATACTGACTGGTGACAGGTAAAGAGCTCCTGAATTAGATGGCATCTAAGGTGTCGGGAACTCTGGCTTTGTGCTTCCCTCCATGGACATCCTCTTCCTCCTCTCCCTTTCCAGTTTTCCTGCCTAATTGTTCCTAGCCTAGCTGGGCATAGAATTCAAGGTTCTGCTGATGACTCAGAATGGGTCTTCAGAGAGGAGCTGGGGTTATAGGACTGGGACCCTGGAGTCCAGCAGCCTGACATTACCATCAGAGCCCCTGAGCTCAGGCATAGGGAGGATCCCTTTGTAAGTGACACAAATGGCATCGAGGGACCTCAGAGGAGTCCAATTCCCATTTTACTGGTCACACAGCAGGGAAACATGGGATCACAGATTTGGAGAGGCCTCAGGGGGCCATCTGGGGCAAACATCTTATTTTATTGATGAGGAGATGGAGGCCCAGAGGAACTAGGTGGTGAGAAGAAGAAAGAAGAAGAAAGAAGAGGAAGAAAAAGAAAGAAGGAAGAAGAAGAAAAAGAAGAAAGAAAGAAGAAGAAGGAGGAAAAAGAAAGAAGGAGGAGAAGAAAAAAAGGAGGGAGGTGGAGAAAAGGAGGAGAGAGGGAAAAGAGGAAAGAGATCTATTCCTTCAGCTCCTGGGGTTGGATGGGGGAGAGAAGGCCAAGGACAAAATGATTCTAGGATGACAGATTTAGGACTAGATGCTGCTTGGCAATATGTAAATCTCAGTTTAACTGTGAGTTGTGACCCCATATGGGGTCTGGTAACTGAATGTGGAGGTTATGAAATTATGAGTTATTGTCAGTAAATGTTTGATTTGCTTAACTATTTTATATACTTATATACTTGAGGTTGCATAAAGATTTCTCAGGTGAAAGGGGGTCGTGAGTGGGAAAAGTTTAAGAAGTCCTGGTGTAAATCTCTGCTTCCTTTCATATATGAGGAATCCCAATCCCAAAGGAATGAAACTTTCCCAGAATGCCACAGCTAATAAGTATGGGAGGAAAATTTGAACTCGGGTCTTCCTGACATTTTATCCCCTGCTGTACCCATTATATCTCACTACCTCTCAAAGCTACACCAACAGCCAAGATTTACACACATACTTTCCTCGAGGGTCCCTAATTTAATGCCTTTAAGGAGACAGGAGCAGAGAAGGACTTGATCAAATGGAGGGAGTCTCCCTTGGGTCTCTACCAGCAGAAAAAAAGCTGGAACAGGTGAGGAGTATATGCAAAGAATATGCAAATCTATGTAAATAACTCCAAGCAGTCCAGCCAGCTTTTGACTAGTAAATTACCTCCTTCCTCACCCTATTTGTACTGGGCCAGGAACCCTCTTTCAAAAGGGTGTGAAGGTAAATAAGGGCATTATCCTTTTTCTTTTTTTACTCTTTTATATGCAGCCAACAGCACAGGACAGAGAACTTTGAAGGCAAGGAAACAGGGCTTCAAATCCCGTTGGTAATATTAGCCAGTTGTGTGATCCTGAGCAAGTCACTTCACTTCTCAGTTAACTTAGAAACAATTCCCTAAGATAATAAGTAATAATTGTAGGGAGGGTGCTGACTTGTCCTGGTAGAGGGACTTTCCTCACCTGGGGGTTTCCAATGCCAGTGAAATCACATGTCTAGGCCCCCATTCCTGTTTGTGCTCATGTTACTTTTGGATCATCAGGAAAATCCCAAGATGGAGAGCAGGTGGTTTTCTCATCCTGGGTTGGGGTTAGGAAGCTGCCAGAACCCTAACATGTCTTCATTACAGCCGGTCTCTTACTAGGTCTTCATTCACCTCTCTCTATTCAACTCCATGGAAGCATTGCAATACAGAGCACAGGTTGTTAAGTCAAAGGACACGAGTTCAAATTTTGGGTCTGCTACTTGTTACTTGAGTGATCTTCGGCAAATACTGCTCCCCCTACAATATGTTTGTGTAAAAGCTCCATCCTAGCTCTTAAGGAGCTCACATTTTATTGGGGAAGATAGCATGAAAATAGCTATAATTACAGTGTCTGTCTCTCTGTCTCTCTCTTTTTTTCTCCCTCCATCTCTTTTAGTCTTCCTCTTTCTTTTCAGTCTCTCTCTTCCTAACTTTTTATCTCTGTATCTCTATTTTCCCGTCCTTCCCTTTATCTATCTATCCATCCATCTATCTAGTTTACCTACTTGTTTGTCTGTCTTGTCTGCATATCTACTTACCTAGCTATCCATCCATCTATCCATCCATCCATCTATCTGCCTTCTGTCTGTCCGTCCATCTGTCTATATCTATCTATCTAGTCTAACTACCTACTTGTCTCTCTATCTTGTCTAAACATCTAGTTGTCTATCTATCTGTTCATCTATTTGTCTGTCTGTCTGTCCATCCGTCCATCTGCCTGTCTCTATCTCCATATATCCATCTATCCATCCATCCATCTATCTATCTATCTGCCTTCTATCTGTCCATCCATCTGTCTATATTTATCTATCTAGTCTAACTACCTACTTGTCTCTATCTTGCCTAAACATCTAGTTGTCTATCTAT
>JAJPUD010001959.1:162802-186796 GCA_023553655.1 Myrmecobius fasciatus
CTACCTACTTGTCTCTATCTTGCCTAAACATCTAGTTGTCTATCTATCTATTCATCTATCTGTCTGTCTGTCCATCCGTCCATCTGCCTGTCTCTATCTCCATCCATCCATCCATCCATCCATCCATCCATCCATCCATCTATCTATCTATCTATCTATCTATCTATCTATCTATCTATCTATCTATCCATCTATCTATCCATCCATCTGTCCGTCTGTCTGTCTATCTCTATCCATTTATCTATCTAGCATATATGTGTATCTACACCTAATGCACACACATGGTAATATAGCATACACATACAGTATTAGCTCATTTTGAGGCTGGGTGATATTTAACGGTCCCTGAGGTCTATGTGGTCCCCCACTCTTCAGCAATCTGAGCCCCCAATCAGGAAAATTCCTGACATTTAGGCGGAGGCAGATTTTCTGCCTAACGTTACATTTCTTTCTTTCTCTAGTTAACCCTTGGCCTCTTTGTGGTTGAGGCATAATTCAGTTTACTGGAAATGATTAGATAATGAAACAGCAGATTTCATTATAGTTTCCGTGGATAGATAGACACCAGGAAGGGAAGTTGGGGAAAGAACTGGTCTTTTTTGGGACTTCCCCTAAGATGTGTCTTCTGCTCCAAGATGCCCACTGAGACGCCCTTTGGTTTATATTTCTTGTCTGCCATAATTCAGCTTAATTTTGCTCCTTAAAGGTGTCAGTCAGTCAGTCAATGAGCTTCTTTTAAGTGTTAAACGCTGAGGATACAAAAAAGGAGTACCTGCCCTCAAGGAGCTTCCAATCTAATGTGCTAAAAAGCCACACGCTTTAATTTCTGGAGTTCCTTCTCATTTTGTGCTGATCTGCACGACCCAGAGGGCTAACAGCATCTTCCAGCCACTTGTCTGTTGTCATGGCTCTTTGTTCAGTATCTTTCAAAAACTTTTCATATTTAGTCTAAAGTCTTTTGATCTGTTGATACTCGTTCTCACTTAGTAAGGATATCAGACCTAGAATGGGATGGGAGTGTTTTTGTTTTGTTTTGTTTTGCTGGGGCAGTTGGAGTTAAGTGACTTGCCCAGGGTCACACAGCTAGGAACTATTAAGTGTCTGAGGCCAGATTTGAACTCAGGTCCTCCTGAATTCAGGGCTGGTGCTCTATCCACTGTACCACCTAGCTGCCCCTGGGAGTGGTTTTTAACCCCAATCTTACACGAGGGGATCTCAGAGAGGAATACTCCAGCAGCAAGAAGCTCTAAGAAATCACTTAGACAGAATTTGGGATCTGAGGATCAAGTGGGACTCAGTCAGGCTCTCTTCCAGTAGTTAAGACCCTTCAATTACTTGAAAAAAATTATCATTGCCATCCTAAAGTAAACCATTCAGTTCCCTTAGCTCCTCTTTATGTGGTAAGATTTTAAAGCCCTTTCCCATCTAGGGGAGACCCTCCAGTTTATTAATATAAAATGTGGCATCCAGAGCTGGACAAGACTCCCCAGACACAGGGCAGAAGAGGGAGGGATATGGTCTTCCGAGTTCTGGACACTCTGCCTCTGTTTAATGCACCTTGAGATCCTATAAGCTTTGCTGGCCTCCCTATCAGGTTGGTAATTCATATAGTTTGTGGTCCACTAAGACCTCCAGATCTTTTTTGGGGACAAATCCCCTCTTCCTCCATTTTGTAATATTAAAGTTAAAATTTTTAAAACCTGTGTAAAACTTTGTACTTACTCCTTTGGGTCTGGTCCAACATTCTCTTCCCTGGAGATCTTTTCAGATCCTTTTTCTCTCATTTGCAAGTGTTAATTTTGCCTCTCCACTTAGGGTTAGCAGCAAATTTGATGAGCATACTATCTAGGCCTTTATGTCTAGATAAAATGTCAACAGGCACAGGGCCAAGAACAGGTCTCTAGGGCTTTGCACCACTGAAAACTTCCGTCTAAATGGACATCAAACCATTAGCAGATGCTCTTTGGGGATAGCCATTCAGCTACTTCTGAATGTACCTGATTGTGGTACCATTAATTAGCCTGAGTCACTCCATCTTTGTGTGGAAGGCTAGCTCCAAAGGCTTCATCAAATGCTTTGCTAAAACCGAGGTGAATAGCATTTACATTCTATCCTTCAAATTACATTGTTTAAAAATAAAAAAAAAAGATTAGTCTGGCATAGGAGTGTGATTATAAATATTTAACAACCAGCTTTCCCTGGGAGAGGGAAAATGTACACAACACACCTTTAAGTTTAATCTGTATTACTAAAATGTTTTCTGTTGTTGAGTTGGATCCAACTCTTTGTGATCTCATTTTGGAATTTTCTTGGCAAAGATATTTGAGTAGTTTACCATTTCCTACTCATTTTGTAGGTGATGAAATGGAGGCAAATAGAGTTGAGTGACTTGCCCAGAGTCACACAGTTAGTAAGTGTCTGAGGCTGGATTTGAACTCAGGAAGAGGAGTTTTCCTGACTTCAGGCCTGGTAATCTATCCACTACAACCTAGATGCTAATATGTTATCTATCACTTTTGAAATTTTGGATCAGAGATGTCAAATTCAAACAGAAATAGGTCGATAAGCCATATAGAAGCATTCCCTTAGGCCATATATTAAGTCAGTTTTCAAATGTTATATTATTTATTTATGTTTTTTGGGAGGCAAAGCAATTGGGGGTAAGTGACTTGCCCAGGGTCACACAACCAGGAAGTATTAAGTATATGAGACCAGATTTGAGCTCAGATCCTCCTGACTCCAAGGTTGGTTCTCTATCCACTGCACCTTATCTAGCTCTACTCTAGCTGCCCCCCCCCATTATTTATGTTTATTTTGAATTATTTGTTTCTTTTGTTAGACTGTTTCCAATTATATTTTAATCTGGTTCAGGTGCATTTGGGAGTGTTCTGGACTCCCACCTGCCTATATTTGATATCTGATCTAGACCAAAGCTTCTTAAACTGTGGGTACAACCCCATATGGGGTCTCACAACTGAATGTGAGGGTTGCAAAATTATAATTTATTATTGGTAAATGTTTGATATATCTATAGATCTTGAGTCACATAAAAATTTCTTGAGGGGGAAAGGGATAAGTGGAAAAAGTTTAAGGAACCCTGGTGTAGACAATCAAAAAAAAAAATAATGAATTGAACCCTGATCTGGAACATTTGCCAGTTTCTAAGCTGTAAAAGCTCCGATTGAAAACTGCACAAACATATCTCAACTCATGATCAGGCTGGAGGAAAGTGAGCAGAACTAGGAGAACATTGTGCACAGTAACAACAACACTGTTCCGGGATCAACTATGATAGACTTAGCTTTTGTCCAACAATGCCATGATCTATAAAACAATTCCAAGGAACTCATGATGAAAAACGTTTTCCTTATCCAGATGAATCCAGGCTGGAACTGTGACCACTACTTCCTTTTCTAGATATCTGCTAACGACTTCTCATAAGGCCTTCCAGAATTTCTTAGGGCTCATTTGTGGGCTCTTTTTTTCATTTCCCAACTTTTTGAAAATACAAATAAGGGGGGCAGCTAGGTGGTGCAGTGGATAGAGCACCAGCCCTGAAGTCAGGAGGACCTGAGTTCAAATGTGGTCTCAGACACTTAACATTCCCTAGCTGTGTGACCCTGGGCAAGTCACTTCACCTCAATTACCTCAGCAAAAGAAAAAATACAAATACAAAAAAGGTTTGCCCTTCTCTGGTGCTTTGGCAATTTAGGTAGCCTCTGGGATTTTTTCAAGGACCACTGACTAAGACTCAACCATCACATCTGCCCAGTCTTTCAATAATGGAGAATATAGTTCATCTGGACCAGATTAACTATATTATTATATATATATTATATATTATATATATATTAACTATCTTCCTATCAATCTTGGGTTTCAACTTTCAATTGCTCCCTTTCCCTAGTTCTTATAGTCCAAAGATCAATTTCCTTGGAGGAGAATATGGGATCCGAGTCAAAATGGAGCGTGATTATTTTCCCTTCATCCATCACATCACCCTCTAGCAGAAGTCCTAACCTTAATCTGATCTTGCTCTCCCCTCCCTCCCAGATCCCCCGCATCCACTGCTGTTTGGGTTGTCCTTAGTTTCCCTCTCCATGCAGCTCATTCCAACATTATTTCTACCTTGCTCCAGGCTACTATATTCATCTCCCGTTCCCTGCTTTTGCTTCAATTTTCTGTGCATTTCAAAATACATTTGAGTTGATTAATGAGTTTCCTGTGTACCCATGTGTTTGTTTCTTTAGACAACTCCCTTCTTTTGCCTTCTCCTTCTCAGTGTCTTTAGGATTTCATCTGGAAAGGTCCCTAGCATTTTCATCCACAGGATCCCCACCTATTCCTTTTTCTGAACTCCATGTTAATCTCCTTTTTTCCCCCTCCATCACAAATTCTAAGATGGGATAGCCATCCCTCTCCTTCCTGTTCTTTTCTTTCTTCCCCTGGGGTTCCCGGCAACCAATTCCTTCTCAGCGAGAATCAGATCAAGAATAGAATTTCCGTTTATTGTTTCCTCCACCTTTTTCAAGAACAAAATGATAATTAAGAAGAGTCAAGAAATTATTTTCTTCTCTGCCTTGAATAAGAATCTCCCATCCTTACTATATCATACCTTTCCTAAACTCTCTTCTTTAACATTTATTCATTATATTATTTATTGTTAGTTTACTATTATATTAGACGTTATTTATATAATATGCATAATTATAAACCGATTTATAATTAATATAATATTGCAGATTACAGCTAGTTTTGTGTATCGTCTACTGAGATGTGCTGAAGAAAGTTTGCGTTTTCAATGGAAGCAGGTGCAACTCAGAGACTGACAAATACTATGGATCAGGGCTTGATTTATCGATTATTTAAATTAAGAAAGTGTTGGAGAAAAATTAATAAGTCAAAATAATTTTAATACTTTAAAATGTCTCATGCATACAACTTTTTTTTTGAGGGGGAGAGCAGGTTATTAAATATTCACTAGCACACTTCTGAAGGATCTGTCCACAGGCTGTGGGTTCTGGGAGATCAGTGTCTCATCTAAGTTTTATATCTCCTGAGCAACTAGCAGAGTTGGCTTGAAATGAACCATTGTTGAATTGAACTGACACGAGAACTAGAGAGAATATCCTGTAGTTTCCTATAATGTCACAGCTGACTGGAAATTTAGAAATTATTTAATTCAATCCTCTCCTTACGTAGGTGAGGAAATAGATCCAGAAAATGAGATAAACAGGATAGCAAAGCTGCGGAGGAATCCAGCAACAGAGCCAGACTGGGGACCCATAGCCTCAACCCCCTCTTCCCCTCCCCCACCGATTTTTTTTCTTTTTTTTCTTTTCTTTTTTCTTTTTTTTTTTTGCTTTTTGCTGAGGCAGTTGAGGTTAAGTGACTTGTCCAAGGTCACACAGCTAGGAAGCGTTGAGTGTCTGAGGCCAGATTTGAACTCAGGTCCTCTTGACTTCAGGGCTGGTGCTCTATACACTGCGCCACCTAGCTGTCCCCCTGGTTTTTCTTGAATTGGCAAATAAAGGGGTGCCAGGTTGGTAGGGATCCAAGGGGGCTAGCATCATACTCCTGACATTCTCAGGCTCTTGGTTATTGGACTTGACGTCCGGAGGCCCCTTGACACCTAGCAGCCTTGGGGTGCCTCTTCCTGGGATGCTGCTCCCTAATTCTTTCTGGGCAGGGGGCCCCCAGGTGAGAAGGGGCTTCTCTACCTGCCAGATTTCTGCCTAGGTAACTCTAGGCTGTGATTGAGGCACACCAGTGACACCTCGTGGTATCGAGTTGGAACTGCAGCCTGGATGGGTCCATAAAGTCTTGGACCAAGAATAAGGGGGTGAGAGAGAGAGGGAAAGGCTTATCTGGTGGGCTCTCTCTCCATGGGGACCTGGAGACATGGAACCATAGGATGGCCAAGCCAGAAGAGGCATTAAGCTTTTTTTTTACTTAAAAAAAGGAATTTATCTCTTTCACCCCCTTTTCTAGAAGAGATCTTAAAGGCCTTCTTCATTTTGAAGCTGAGAAAACATTATATTTCTCTCTCCCAAGAGTGTATTGGAGCCAGCTCTAAGTGAAGAGCCGATTACTAATTTTTTAAAAAAAAACATATTTTTAATATATTTTTATTTTTAAAGCTTTTTATTTTCAAAACATATGTGTGGATAATTTTTCAACATTGATTCTTTGTTTTTTGTGAGGCAATTGAGGCTAAGTGACTTGCCCAGGGTCACACAGCTAGGGAATGTTAAGTGTCTGAGGTCACATTTGAACTCAGATCCTCCTGACTTCAGGGCTGGTGCTCTATCCACTATAGCGCCACCTAGCTGCCCCTCAACATTAATTCTTCTACAGTCTTGTGTTTCAGATTTTCCCTCCTTTCCCTTCCCCCCCTCCCCAGATGGCAAGCAACCCAATATATATTATATATGTTCAAATATATGTTAAATCCAATATGTGTAAACATATTTATACAATTCTCTCGCTGCACAAGAAAAATCAGATCAAAAAGGAAAGAAAATGAGTAAGAAAACAAAATGCAAGCCAACAGATTGTTAAATTTTTTAGTGTGAACACTTACACCTTGGGAATAGTCAAATGCTACAAATTGGCCTTGATTTATTGTTTTGTGACTTGAATAGATTTAAGAAAGTGATGGAGAAAAGTGTATTGTGAATGCATTCTCCCCCTCCCCTGGGGAGCTGGTTGTTAAACATTTGCCATTATACATCTGGCTTTTCCTCTTCCTACCAATTAGACCTTTTAATATAGAACAGATTTTTTTTAAAAGGGAGAAAAGCAGTTCAGCAAAGTTCTAAGAACTTACACAAGCAGCATGATATCCCAGAAAGATCAAAGGTTTTGTAGTCAGAGGTTACTGTTATTGCTATTGAGTCATTTTGATTGTGCCTGACTCTTCTTGACGCTATTTGGGTTTTCTTGGCAAAGACACTGGAGTGATTTACAGTTTCCTTCTCCAGTTCATTTTACAGATGAGGAAATTAAGATAGACATAGGTCCAAGGTCACATAGTAGGTTTCTGAGGCTGAATTTGAACTCAGTTCTTCCTGGCTCTAGGTCTGATGCTTTATCTATTGCCTCTAAAGCCCTGTACCAAGGCTAATTATTGTTATCCCCAGTGATCAGCACATAGTAAGTGGCTTAATAATTGCTTGTGGGATAAATGAATGAATGAATCTAGTTCAATCCATTCCTTTTATAGAGAGGAATAACTGATATCCAAAGAGGGAAGGGACCGGTCCAGAGCCACTTAGAACTGTGGAAGGCTCTGATAATCAGCCTTTCAATGAACAAACTTTTGTTAAAGTGCCATTATATATTAATACTATTTTATTTATTAATAAGTGCTGTATTGTAGGCACTGAGCTATGGGGAGGAGGTAGCTTAAACATAAAATGGAGTTGGGCCACCCCCTGCCTGCTGATTTTCCCCCTAAGACTCTTTTCTAGTTGCCCAGCTTCTTGCTAGCTGCAAAGGCAGGGGATCCTATTGAAAGCCTTCTCTTCAGAGCCGCCCTTAGTCTGGGGAAGGGATCCCACTGACCATTGTCTCAGCTCTGGTAGATAAAGGCACCATCTGGAGGAATGGGGGGGAGGGCCGCCCCCCAGGGGGCTGCTTGGACCCCAGCTGGACCCCCTCTCCCACTAAATGACTTAGGTTGTTTGCATTTCCCAGAACAGTTTCTGAGACCTTATTAGTAGAAATTTCCTGCATCAAGGCGGAGCTGGACAGTGTCTCAGGAGGCCAGACAGGAGGCCGGCCGCCCCTCCCTCCTCCCTGTTTGCTCCCTCCTCCCAGCTTCCATTTGGCCGCTGCTGCCTGCTGAGCTCGGGAAGGGGAGCTGTGATTTTTCCGCTAGGCTTGGTGGAAAATTGATGGCTGGCCCCCAGTCCGGGTGAGAAGGAGCCAGGATGGGGTGCTGGGGAAGGTCAGCGCCTAAGGTTTCCCTGGCACAGGCTGTGCGAAGCGGCTGCCTCCAGCTGGAGAACAGGGCTGGCTAACTGGGTGGGGAAAGGAGGAGTCCAGTAGAGGGAGGAGAGAGGGACAGATCCAAGCTCTCTGATCTTCCATCCCCACTGACCGGGGCTGGGGGCTCAGCTCCTTAGAATCATCTGATACTGGGCTGGGAGAGTCCTTAGAATAGGGAAGGTCAGAGGTGGAGGGCCTTAGAACAGGGAAGGAAGGAGCTGGAGGGACTTAGAACAGGGAAGGTCAGAGGTGGAGCGCCTTAGAACAGAAAAGGAAGGAGATGGAAGGGCTTAGAACAGGGAAGGAAGGAGCTGGAGGGCCTTAGAACAGGGGACCTGAGAGCTGGAGGGCCTTAGAACAGGTAAGGAAGAAGCTGGAGGGCCTTAGAACAGGAAAGGAAGAAGCTGGAGGGCCTTAGAACAGGAAAGGAAGAAGCTGGAGGGCCTTAGAACAGGCAAGGAAGGAGCTGGAGGGACTTAGAACAGGGAAGGTCAGAGGTGGAGGGCCTTAGAACAGGAAAAGAAGGAGCTGGAGGGCCTTAGAACAGGGAAGGAAGCAGCTGGAGGGCCTTAGAACAGGAAAGGAAGAAGCTGGAGGGCCTTAGAACAGGGAAGGAAGGAGCTGGAGGGCCTTAGAACAGGGAAGGAAGGAGCTGGAGGGCCTTAGAACAGGAAAGGAAGGAGCTGGAGGGCCTTAGAACAGGGAAAATCAGAGGGAGAGGGCCTTAGAACAGGGGATGTGAGAATTGGAGGGCCTTAGAACAGGGAAGGAAGGAAACTGAGGGCCTTAGAACAGGGAGGGTGAGAGGTGGAAGGCCTTAGAACAGGGGAGATCAGAGTCAGAGGGCCTTAGAACAGGGATGTCAGAGCTGGAGGAGCACTAGAACAGGGAATGATGAATATAGCATAGAATATTATATCTGGGAAGGGCCTTTAAAACCATCTAGTCACCCCTCATTTTACAAGAGGGAAGGCTGAGGTCCATTGAAGTTAATAATAGCTAACCTATGGGACCTACTGTGTGCCAAGGACCATGTTTAGAGTTTTACAAATACCTCCCCATTTAACCCTCATGACCCTGGAAGGGAGGCGATGTTCTTATTCTCATTTTACAGAGGTTATCTGACCTGCCCAGGGTCACCCCGCCAGGAAGTGTCTGAGGCTAGATTTGAGCTCATTTTTTCTGACTCCAGACCCAGCTCTCTGTGTTCTTGTTTGCCACTTCGCTGCCAAATTAAATGACTTGCCCACAGTCCACAGTAAGTGCCAGCAGATCTGCAACTGTAATTGAACCCGTATCTGTCAGGAGTCACCCAGAATGTTATGGAGGATCCCCCTCCCCATTTCAATCCTTGCCCCCTCTGAAGGCTCACAAATGATGTGTCTGAATCACAGTTGCTATTCCCCATTTCTGGGAAAGACCCAGCTCCCTCTCCTCTCCTAATTTCCCTCTTTCTCAAACCATCCTCACTGGGAGTCTCTGGCCCTGGTGGAATGATGGATCATACCAGAGGGATTACCCAAGGCTGTCTTTCATCAGCCTCCTGGCCGTTCCCTATCTAGGGAGAGATGTTTTTATTTTTATTTTTATTTTTTTGAGATATTTTTATTAAGCATCTGCTGTGTGCTAAGAACGATTCAAAAAGTTTTACATCCCCATAGTAACCCTAGGAAATAGGTGTTATTATTTATCCCCAGTTTTACAGGTTAGGAACGAAACAGACGTTGATGAAGTGATTTGCCCAGCTGTGGAAGTCGGGATAAAATGACTAGCTGTGAGGATGTGGATGGATGGATTTGAATGGAGATCTCTTGATTCTCCCCCTCTTCACCTCTGTATTTGAGGGTAGATGTACATAGTCACATCCTTACTCCAAGTTAGTGAAATCAACTCTTAGTAGGGCTTACTATGTGAAAGCTCCTCCATAAAGATTTCCTCCACGGGAAAAGGTCCCACATGTGCACAAATGTTTGTGGCGGCCCTTTTTGTAGTGGCTAAAAACTGGAAATTGAAAGACTGCCCATCAATTGGAGAATGGCTGAATAAGTATATGAATGTTATGGAATATTATTGTTTGGTAAGAAATGACCAATAGGATGATTTCAAAGAGACTTACATGAACTGATGCTAAGTGAAGTGAGTGTAATCAAGAGAACATTGTACACAGGAACAATAAGATTTACGATGATCAAAACTGATGGACGTGGCTCTTTTCAGCAATGAGGTGATTCAGGCCAATTCCAATGGTCTTGTGATGGAGAGAGCCACCTGCATCAACAAAGGACTGTGGGAACTGAGTGTGGACCACAACATTGCATTTTCACTCTTTTTGTGGTTGTTTGCTTGCATCTTATTTTCTTTCTCATTTTTTCCCTTTTTGATTTGATTTTTTTTGAGTAGCAAGATAATTGTGGAAGAACATATAGAAGAACTGCACATGTTTAACCTATATTGGATAACTTGTCTAGTGAAGGGAGTGGGAAGAAGGGAGGGAAAAAATTTGGAATACAAGGCTTTGCAAGGATGAAAAAATATTGTATATATAAAAAAAGACTTCCTCCATGAAGGTGACCCCTGGTTTTGGAAAGCTGTGGCAACTGGGCATGGTTTCTGGCAGATTCTGCCAAGCTGTTCAGTGGATTCTGTCTCTAACTGAGCAGCATCCTAGCTATGTGCTGGGAGGTACATCCCCAGGAAGCTGGTCACTAGAACAGGATGATGGGCAGGGATACCAAGACCAGCCCCCAAACAGTACCTGTCCTCAAAGGACTTTACATTCTCCTAGGGGATACAACTTGTTCCCAGATAAATAAACTCAAAAATAGTTTGAGGAGCAGGAAAGTATTAACAACCAGACCTCATAGTAATGGCATATGAGCAGAGCTTTAAAGGACCCTGTGCACCCTCTTAGGTGCAGAAGTAAGGAGACGGGGAGCTCTAGGCAAAGGCAAGGAGGTGGGAGATGAGTTGTAAAGTAAAGAAGCAGCAGCAAGTTGGCCAGTTAGGCTGGAATGTAGAGTGTGTAAAGGAATAATATGACAGAAGGCTGGAAAGTTTGGTCTGAAGTGGATTGTAAAGGACTTTTGACATTAAGTTCAGGAGTTTGTATTTTTTTTTAACAGGGTTAAATCCTTTCTTAAGAATAACGCCTTAAATCCAAATCATTGGGGCTCTCATTGGATTGGCCAACAAAAGGTCCCAGGCCAAGCCCATTGGGTCTTTGCTTTGGCCCTGATTGGCTCAGGGTGAATGCAAATAGTAGTTGTTTATGTTTTGGTCACAAACTCATTTCTCTTCCAGATTAATTCCTTTCCTTTTATTCATTCATTTATTCATTTATTTATTTATCTATTTATCTATTTGTTTATTTGTTTGTTTATTTGTTTATTTGTTTATTTATTTATTTATTTATTCGTTCATTCATTCATTCATTCATTCATTTATTTATTCATTCATTTATTCATTTATTTATTCATTTATTTATTAATTTATTCATTTATTTATTCATTCATTCATTCATTTATTCATTCATTTATTTAATTATCTATCTATCTATCTATCTATCTATTTATTTATTTATTTATTTATTTATTTATTGACTGGGTAAAAAAGGCCATTCTTTGCTTCGCTTCTTAATTAGACATGAACAGTGAATGGGTGTTGCCTTAGTAAACTGGGATTTGTTAAAGAACTGAACTTAAAAAAGGCCAAAGTCTCCCACTGCATCCAGGGCCATCTCCAGTCATCCTGATCTATATCTTGCCACTGGACCCAGAAGTCTCTGGAGGGGAAAGGGAGGCAGGTGACTTGCACAGCCCTCCCTCACTTAAATCCAACTCACTTGCATGTCACCTCCCTGATACCATGGTCCTCTTTGAGAACAAAGGACAAACAACAACAATGGAAACAGAAACTAATGAAGATTTTCCTCCATTTGTAAATATTATATCATATATTTACTTATTACTTTTCCAATTACATGTAAAGATAGTTTTCAGCATTCACTTTTATAAGATTTTGTTTTCCATTTTTCTCCCTCCCTCTGTCCCTTCCCCCCTCCCCAAGATGGTAACTGATCTGATATAGGTTATACATGTATAATCATATTAAACATATTTCCATATTCATCATTTTCTAAAAGAAGAATCAGAACAAAGGGGGAAAACCAAGAGAAAAAAACACCAAAAAAATGGAAAATAGTATGCTTTGATCTGCATTCAGACTCCCTAGTTCTTTTTCTGAATATGGCTAGGCTTTTCCATTATTATATTGTCTTGGATCATCGTATTGCCGAGAAGAGCTAAGTCTATCAAAGTTGAGATCTCACAATGACTGATGGAGGTTCTTAAGAGTGGAGTCACTTGGTCTGACCAGTGTCTTAGGAAGATTATTTTGGTAATTGTGTGAAAAATGGATTGGAAAGGGAATAAATAGAATGCAGGGAGACCAATTGGGAGACTGTTACAATGGTCCAGGAGAAAAGAGATATGGGATTGAATTAGGGAAGAGATGATGTGAGTGAAGAGAAGGAGGGTAGGTGGTGGAGGTGGAATCAACAAACCTGAGCATCTGATGGAATATATAGAATGAAGAAGAAGGAAGAGTCGAAGGGGCCTTCATGTAGCTGAGAAAGTAGACCAAAAAGGGGGAAATAACCTTTCATCTCCTAACAGGCGGGCACAGAACATGAACAGCTAAGGAGTATAGTGGATCCAGTGGTGGGTCTAATCAAATGCACTTTCAAACACTTGGTAGCTGTGTAGATTTGAGAAAGCTGCTTAACTTTCTGCCTCAGTTTCTTCAATTGTAAAATGGAGATAATACTTGTAAAATGGGCTTAATGCTTAAGAACCATGTAAATACTAGTTTTAATATTCTTATTCCCGGAGCTAAGAGGTTAAAAAAAAGATTTGGAAGTTTAGAGGAGGGAGAGAAATTGCTATGGACTGGGCTGGGGAGGAAGGATCGGGAATGGAGGTTGTAGCTGGGCCAGACCTTGCTGAATGGTCAGGATGCACTCCAGTGTGACTCTCCATGAGCACCACCTCCTTCACCCAACATATGGACAAGGGTACACTCAGAATACACCCACACACGAGATGTCTTGGACAGGGGCTGGGGTCTAGTCTGTGCTGTCAGGGCTCGGTAAATAGAGCAGGTGCCATCTTGGATTCCTGGGCTGATCGTACTGATGTCTCCATGGGGTACTGGCTTCCTCCCAACTCAGCTTCCCGTAGGAATTGGGGCCTCCCCTTACTCCCCCTTATTTAGGCTTCCCCACAAAATCCAGTCTGGCCCTGGGGACATTGGTGGCCTACTTTGGAGGAGGCTCCTTCATTTGTTCATCCAAACACAGTCTCACAGGAGCCAAAGGGGTATAAAGATAGTTTATATCTGGTTCCCTGGCTGGAGGGAGCTCAGGAGGGTGACACAAGACAGAGTGGGACCAAGGGGGAAAAAGAAGGCGGGAGAGGGGGCCATGGAGGGACTCTGCTAAGGGCTAGGCCTTCAGGGATGGCTAAGATTTCACTGGGAGGACATGAAGGGAGGGAGGACATTCCAGGCAAGGCCTTGAGAATCCTCACCCTCACCCCATGACCCCATTAGTGCTAATGCTGTCTGCATCAGCAGGTTTCAGCCTTGGGCCAGTGGTCAAGGGAATAAGCGTCTTAACAGCTTTTTATATCCTTCATGGAAAGTAGGGGCTGCTCCCCTTATATGGGGACCAGAAGCCTCACCTGTCTTGTCAATAGCCCGGGAGCCCCAAAGGGACCAGAACAGACATTCAGCTTGATTCCTTCCCTCCCAGCAGCCATTCCTATCTTCCTTCCTCTCTTAGTGTCCAGATACTTAGGGAGCCCAGGGTTTAGGAAGTCGATGCTGGTGTGTGTGTGTGTGTGTGTGTGTGTGTGTGTGTGTGTGTGTGTGTGTATGTGTGTGTGGAGAAGGTGAGGGGAATCTGTGGCACTTTTCTCCTGGACACAGATCCCTTGCCTCCCCTGACCATAGCAGGAGGGGCAGTTAGAGTCTGGGGTCGTTTCTCCAGGAGGGTTGGGGGCTGTGATATGGGAAAAGAAAGGGGCTCAAGGAACCGTTTTTGACTGAGTCACAGCTCTGGAAACAGTCTTCCCTCCTCAAAAGAACAGGACCTGCTGCTTCCCTTTTCTTATCAGACAGGTGTGTGGGGACCCCCCCCCCCAAACACCACGGGAATGGAGATCTGAACTTTGGCTCACAGCTGACAGTCTGGAGGCAAATATCTCTTAATCTTCTTTTGGGGAAACTGAGTCCAGAAGCCCTGTGACTGGGAGATGAAGAAAATGAAGAGGGGAAAAGCTGCTCTTCTCTCTGTCACTAAAAATGGGGCAGCGAGGTGACATAGTGGATCAATGGCCAGACCTGGAGACAGGAAGACACTCTAAGTTCAAATCTGATTTTAGACGTGTGACTCTGGGCAAATCACCTTACCTTGTTTGCCTCAATTTCCTCATCTGTAAAATGAGCTGGAGAAGGAAATGGTAAACCCCTCCAGTGTTTTTGCCAAGAAAACTCAAATGGGTTAGAAAGATTTAGACAGGACTGAAATGACTGAGCAACATTAATTATTCTACTTGTGGGGAAAGAAAGGGAAGACTGATGAGCACACAGTAGGGGTTATCCTTATATGTACTGAAGTTATTGTACAAATTTCATTTTATACAGTTGAGTGAGGGGAGGTGTTTGAGCACTTGGTCTGAGTGTGAATCTGGGTGGGATCTCCATTACCAGCCCAGGAACCTCAGCTGCTCCTGGGACTCATTCCTGTTCCTCAGGCTTCCAAAGGAAAGATCAGCTTTCCAGGAGAAAACCCAGAATAGCTGGGAACAGATAGCCCTGGGGAGCAGTTCTGGTTCAGATGACTAAGAGGATGGAGCCCCTGGGCCTTGAGGAGCTGGGGCCCCACCTGTCTCCTCCTATAGAGGATTTTCCTAGTATCCTCCCCCCTTTCCCCATCTCAGGCCAAGGCTCTGAGTCACCCAGGAGCCAGACCTCCCACAGAAGGGTAGCAGCACTGTGGTAGGAGCCTCCCCTGACCTCTTGTGTAAGAGGCAGTGCTCCTTGATGCTTTCCCTTTACAAGAGTGCACCCTGGAGAATATAGAGGCTGCATTTTGCCTAGGACTGTGTCCATTTGGGGGTTAGTGTCCTGAGGAATCCTCACCATTTTCTCAGGCTGTTCCCCTGAGAGGACTCAGTCTTCTTAGCCTCCCATATCAACCATTGTCCCACTCCTGGTCATTTTGCTTTCTACCTGCTCATTCTAAAATATATGTTCAATTACCATGGCCTTTATTCTATATCCTTATGTTCCCGCTTTGTCAGCCCTCCAACTCATCCATCCATCCATCCATCCATCCATCCATCCATCCATCCATCCTTCCTTCCCTCTCTACCTGTATCTCCATCTATCATTTCATCTATCATCTATCCATCCATCCTATCATCTATTGACCCATCCTCCTTTCTTTCATCCAATTCTATCTACCTCTCCATCCATCATTTTTCTATCATTTATCTAACGTCTTTCTATCTGCCCACCATCTGTCTTTTGATCCCCCCATCCCCCCATCCATCCCTCCATCCTTCCCTCCATCCAAATATCTATCTGTCTATCTATCCATCACTTCATCTATCATCTATTCATCATGTCTATTGATCCATCCTCCTTTCTTTCCATCCAACTATCTATCTCTCCATCTGTCATTTATCTCTCATCTATGTATCCATCCATCTGTCTATCTTTCATGCTTCTTGATCCATCTATCTACTTTTCTTCCTTTTTTTCATCCAACTACCTATTTACCTAGCCATCTCTCATTTATCCATCATCTATCTATATATCCATCCATCCTTCTATATATCATCTGCCTCTTGATCCATTTAATCCATTCATCCATTTAATAAGTATTTATCTTTTCTTGTCTAGGCTATTATAATAGCCTCCCAAATAGCTCTGTCTTTCTCCTTCTAATCTTTCTCACAGAGGCTACCAGATTAAACTTCCTAATACCCAATTCACTTCAACAAATATTTGTTAATCACCTACTATACGCAATATCTTATGTTCAATTGGGAACAAGAAGATGATAGTCAAATCCTTGTCCTTTGTCATATAATGGTGGGAAGAAGTATCCATGCTCAAGTAGGACAAACGATAGGATATGATAGGGAGAATTCAATTCCAATCAATAAACATTTACTGGACGGTAAATGTTTATTGGGGCTGGGCACTGGAAAGGTTAAAAAAAAGATCAATATGTGACCTCAAGAAGTTTACATTTGAGGTAGTAATATTGTACAATGATCAACTATGGCAGACAGCTCTTCTCGGCAATACAGATAATTCCAAAAGATGATGGAAACTACCATCCACATTCAGAGAAGGAACTATGGAGTTTGAATGAAGATCAAAGCATATGATTTTCAATTTTTTTCTGTTTTTTCTCCTTTGTGATTTTTTCTTTTGTTCTGATTTTTCCTTTCTAGCATGATTATTGGGAATAAGGCTAATATCATTGCCTATCAGATTGTTTGCTGTCTTGGAGAGGGGAAGAAGAGGGAAGAAGAAAAATTTAGAATTTGGAAAATCTTATAAAAGTGAATGTTGGAGCAGCCAGGTGGCACAATAGAGCACTAACCCTGAAGTCAAGAAGACCTGAGTTCAAATCTGGTCTCAGACACTTAACACTGCCAAGCTGCGTGACCCTAGGCAAGTCACTTAACCCCAATTGCCTCAAGGGAAAAAAAGTGAATGTTGAAAACTATCTTTATATGTAATTAGGGAAAAAAAGACTAATACACAATACCCTAATGTGGAAAAAAAAAGAGCGAAGTTTACATTTGAATTGGTAGGGGGAGGAGATGCCATGTGTTCAGAAAAGCAAACACAAAAACAGGGATTGGGATGAGACCTATGGTCACGTTTCCTTGTAGGATGACATCTTTTTTGAGACATAGAGTCATAGGGTTCCTAGAGCATTGAGAGGGTAAGGCACTTGCCCAGGGTCACACACAACTTGTATCTGATGGAGGAGTTGAAAGTATTTTAAGTTTTGCAAAGGATTTTACAAATATGATCTCACTTGACATTCACAACAACCCTAGAAGGCTGGAGTTTTAATTAACTTCATGTCACAGATGAGGAAGATGAGAAAGCAGACAGAAGTTAAAAAAGACTTGGCAGGCATGCACTATGAGATAGATCCTGGAATCAGGAAGACGATGTGACTTCAAAACCCCACTAAATGAATGCCCCTGGGCAAAACTTCACTTCTGCTTGCCTCAGTTTCTTCATCTGTAAAATGGGGATAATAATGGTATCTATCTCCTAGGGTTGTTGTAAGGATAAACTGAGATAATATTTGCAGTGTTAATATAAACTCTATTTATTATTGCTAATTATATTACTCAAAGTCATGCATAATTAGTAAGTTCTGAGGCAGGATTTGAACTATGGTTTTCCCACCTTCAAGCCCTTTATGCACTGTGGTACCCTTACAGGCCTCCTACCTGAGCTCCTCTTTCTCCCCAGCTGGGAGGCTTGCGCTTTGTATATTGTATTCTATGCCATGGAGTCTATATAGTCAAAGGAAACTCAAGAAGGAAACAGGACTTAGAATTGGGACTGGGGGGTGAATCAGGAAGGGCCTTTAAGAAACATGGCAGGAAGTTTGGTCTTGAAGAAGGGGAGGGGAGGAGGAAGGGTATTCTAGATATAGGATAAAGGAGGAGATGAAATGGTATAAAAGGGGAATAACCAAGTCGGCCAATTAGAGGGGATCGAAAATTATTAGACATCTGAGGGGGAAGCCATTACTTTCACTTGGCAGGGAGGAGAGAGGGAAGGACATGAAAACTTTTATGCAAGATCTAGCTCCTAGAGGAGGAAGAGGGGAAGAAAAGAACAGGAGAAAAGAAAGAAAGGAGGGAGGAAGAAAGGATGGTGGAAAGGAAGGAAGAAAGGATAGATGGAGAGAGGGAAGGAAGGATGGAGGGATGGAAGAAGGGAAGAAAGGATGGAGGAAGGAAGGAGAGAAGGAAAGGAGAGAAGGAAGGGAAGAAGGAAAGGAAAGGAGAGAAGGAAAGGAAGAAGGAAAGGAAAGAAGGGAAAACAAAGAAAGGAGGCTTCGAGAGAAGGAAAGAAGGAGGGAAGGAATAAAGAAGGAAGGAAGAAGGGAAGGAAGGAGGGAAGGAAGAACTTTATATGGAGATGATGAGAGAGAGAGAGAGAGAGACGTGCTGGTGGGGCAGAGTATGGAGAAAGCAGGAAAAGCCCAGGAGCTACAAAGTAGCAGAGTTGGTACCATAAGCCAAAGCCAGTTGTTTCTGTAGCCAACATATTAACTCATTTGAGCCTCATAAGAACCTCTATCTGAAATCTTTAATCAATGAATTAATAAACATTTATTAATTACCTGCTGGACACTTTTACAAATCGGGAAACTGTTTCAGAGAAGAAAGGAAAGTGTTTTGCCTGTGGTCATCCAGCTAGTGAGTGTCAGAGGAAAGATGGGAATCCTGATCCACCTGACCTCCCAGGCCAGTGCTCTCTCCACACTGGCTCCTGGGAACTCAAGTGCTCATGAGATAAGGTCCCAGGTACCAAATCATGGAGGGAGACCCAATCATAGGATCCCAGGTTTAGATGTTTACCTATTGGTCTGACTTATCTAGAAGTCAAAGTCTGGACTCCACAGGTGTCTCCTGAATTCCTCTTAGCATTTTCCGCATGTTTAGTTTCTCCAGACTCCTTTTGACAAGTGGGGAAACTGAGGCCCAGGGAAGTGAGATCATTTGCTTAATGTCACATAGGCAGTAAACATCAGAGATAGGATTTGAACTCAGGTCCTCTGACTCCAGTAAGAAGTCAGAAAAGACTCAGAAAGAGTGCTCTTTCCACTCTACCACACACTTCTTTTTTCCTTCTCCTTTTAGCTTCCCTGCCTTTCCTGGCTCATACCCTGGGCTCCTTCCTGCTGGCATTCTCTGTACTTGGCCACATCAGGTCTCAGAGGGCTTCTGGCTGACAGAACTTGGGGCACACCCAGCTAAGCACTTTGTTCTGACCAATCTGGCACAGAAAGAAAGAATAGTGTGGTGGGAAGAGTGCTGGCAAAAATACTCCCCAAAAGAGAAGTTCAGGAGGTCCTCTTCAGGAGGACTTTGTTGCTATCATGTCCAATTGAACATAACCTGTAAAAAGCCAAACTGATCATCAAAGACATTCACAATTCCATATGTAACTCTTTTTCATAAACTGAAACATTCATTTTTATTTATTTTTTTATTTTTGCTTTTTGCTGAGGCAATTGAGGTTAAGTGACTTGCCCAGGGTCACACAGCTAGGGAATGTTAAGTGTCTGAGACCAGATTTGAACTCAGGTCCTCCTGACTTCAGGGCTGGTGCTCTATCCACTGCGCCACCTAGCTGCCCCAACATTCATTTAAAAAAATATATAACAAAAAAGATTTTTAAAAGCATTGGTTCTATTGTCTAGAGAGATCTGAGTTCAAATTCTTCCACCGACCCTTAGACTTTCACCATTAATAATTGCGGATGCCTAAATAGTAATTTAGATAGTTAGATAGATGGGGGAGGGTAAAAGTGTGTATATGCATATGTGCACACATATACATATGTATATATGTATGTATGTACATATATGTATATGTATAAACACTTTCTATTTTATATCATTTATTTATTCATAATTTTATAGCCTCTAGATAAGTCACATTAATGTTAATATTATTTGAACATCATAATAAGCTGGTAAAATAGTTTCAAGTACCCCATTTTACAGATGAGGAAACTGAGGCTCTGAAAGGCTAAATAATTTGCCCATAGTCACACAACTGATAAGCACCAGAAGCAATTTTTTCCTTTATTCTGAATCAAAAACACATTTTGCTATATCACACTGCTTTCTCAATTAATTGTGAGACCCTGGACAAGTCATCTAACTCAGTTTGTCTCAGTTTCCTCATCTCTAAAATGAGCTAGAGAATGAAATGGCAAACTATTCCAGTATCTTTCCCAAGAAACCTCTAGCTGGGGTCAGGAAGAGTGTGAAATGATTGAACAACATGGATTTATTATGAAGATCAACATGAGATAAACACAAAATGAAGCTACTAATGGGCACCACAGTGAACAAAGTGCTAAACCTGGAGTCGGGAAGACTTGGATTCAAATCCATCCCCAGATACTTATCTTCCTAGCTATGTGGCTCTGGGCAGGACACGTTATCCCTTTGTGATTTAATTTCTTCATCTATAAAATGGGATAATAATAGTCTTTCCTCCATTGAGTTATGATAATGATAAAATGAAATAGTATTTGTAAAGCACTTAACAAAATTTTAAGTGCCATATATGTTTGTTATTATTTTTTTTCCATGCACAAATCATATAATTTTATTAGCTAATCATGTAATGATGAATATATTTGATGCTAATTTATTTATTTTATTAATTTATTAATTTTTATTTATTTATTTATTTATTTTTTAAATTTTATTTTATTTGCAAAACATATGTATGGGTAATTTTTCAACATTAACCCTTACATAGCTTTCTGTTACAAATTTTTCCCCCCAACTCCCCACCCCTCCCCTAGAGGGCAGGATATCCACTACGTGTTAATTATGTTAAAATATTTGGCAAATCAAATATATGTATACATATTTCCACATTTATCATTGTTGTGCAAGAAAAATCGTATCTACAAAGAAGACATATCAGATAAAGGAAACACAATGTAATATGTTTGTTATTATTATAATTATAACATAAATTTTATTATTAAAATGCTTTGCAAACCTCAAAGTGTCATATAAGTGTTAGTTATTATTGTCTTTATTATTATTATTATTATTATTATTATTATTATTACTCTGGATGCTGCTCCATAATTGTTTCCTGTTTATGAATTCTGTGTCTATAATCAGAATGTGGGCTTCTTGAGGACAGGGGCCTCCCAGAACCAACTTAGAAGTCAAATGAACTCTTACTTTACTTTATCTTCATTCAAGGCTCAGCTCAGCTGCCACCTCCTATGGGAAGCCTTCCCTGGTCTCCAAGTTGTTAATGTTCTCTCTCTCCTCCAATAACCTCCTATTTACTTCCCTCTCTACATGTTGTATCCCTACAATTCTACCAGAATATCAGCTCCTGGAGGACAAAGAAATGCTTTTATTTTGGTCTTTATTTCCTCTTCCTTCCCCCCACCAAGGGACTCAGTTTGACAACCGAGGTTTATATTCTCAGTATGTACATAGATATCTTGGAAATTGACAAACACTACAAATCAGGGCTTGATTTATTGTTTGTTACTTGTCTCTCGACTTAGGAAAATGATAGAAAAAATATTAATAATACAGATTAGACCTGAAAGTGTGTCATTTATATATTCCCTGTCCCCTACCCCACCCTACACATTCTCAGCTTTGAACAGAATAGATATTTTTTTTAAATTGTTGCTAAATCGAATGGAAATATCACTTGCTTCAGATAGGGAAACTGAGGCTGGAGAGGACAAAGCTGTCCATGAAGTCTATTCTCTGTCCTATGGGTATCTGAGGACCTGAACCCTGAAGGCAGGGAAGGAAGGTATTGACTGACCCTCTACCTGAGAACTCAGGGATATCTTGGTGGCAGGAAAGGGACTGACAGGAGCAGCCCCAAGGAGAGAATGAGTGTCCAAAAATAGGCCCCCTGCTTACTCTGCCCAAACCATAAATGGCTGAGTGAAGCCCCAGCCCCAGGGGAATGAATGGGGCAGACTAAAACACACCTCTCTGTTCCTCTCAAACGTGAGCTGGACTGACCCGGGAGCAGCCCCACACAACTCAGCTGGACCATGGTGAGTATGGCTGGATTCAGTGACCCTCTCCAGAGTAACCCCGAGTGGCAGTGACCCTTAGGCTGGGGCAGGCTAGAGAGTATGAGGAAGCTCCTAGGGCTGGAGTGAAGGTCAGAATTCTAAGCTAAGGAACCCATGATGGCCATCCCTATACTGGCAGGCAGGGTGGCACATTGGTTAGAGAGCTGACTTTGGAAGCAGAAAGTTTTGTAAAAAGGCAAAACTTGTCTGGTGCTGCTTCCCAATGGCCACTAGGAATGGGCAAGGATTTAAGATTAAGAAAGACAGAATAATTGCTGGCAGAGGGACGATTCCCTATTCCTAAGAAATCAGAGTTTGTCCTCCCCACTCCCACCCAATCTAATCAAACCAACAAGCACCTACTAGGCGCAAGACACTATTTGATGGGAATACCAAGACAACCAAACAATTCTTGTCCTCCAGAAGCTTACATTCTACTTGGGAGGGTGTGTCAAATAACAGATTAATAGATTCCATTAATTAATATTTGCCCTTTGTTCTTGAAGGGGGCTATGACTATAGGGAGGGGATGTTCACTTGCGACATGCAAGTGAAATGGATTTAAGTGAGGGAGGGCTGTGCAAGATCACCTGCCTCACTTCTCCCTCCAGCTATCTGGGTCCAGTCAGAGAACAGGATGACTGGAGATGGTCCTGGGAGACTTTGACTTTTTTAAGCTAAGATCTTTCCTAGATCTCAATTTTACTAAGGCAACATCCAATCAGTGTATTAATTATATATAAGATAAATTGTGGAGAAAGGAGAGAATGGTAAGAACTGGGGGATCAAGAAAGGCTTCCATAGCAGGTGGTGAATGAGTAGAAACTTGAGGGATGCTGGAACTTCTAAGAGACTAAGGTGAGGAGAGAAGGCTGGGGAACGGCCTGGTCAGGGGTACAGAGGTGGTAGAGACAATGTTCTACCACCTTTATGGGGAGTAGTATGGGATTTAAGAGAGCAATAATTAGGGAACTTTGATTGGGGCATAGAGAGAGAACATTCTCCCACCTTTACGGGGAGTAGTATGGGATTTAAGAGAGTATTGCATTAGGGAAGCTTGATTGGGGTGTAGAGGGAGACTGTTCTCCTACCTTTATGGGGAGCAGTATGGGATTTAAGAGAGTAGTGAGTAGGGAGGTAGAGGGTGTGATGAGGAATAATGGATAACAAGGCTGAAAGGGTAAGACAGAGCCAGAAAGTGGAACAGGAGAATTTATAATTTATCCTAGAGACAATAGGGAGCCACAGAATTTCTTGAGTAGGGAAGTGATATGGTCAGGGTGGTAGGAAGTTCATTTTGACAGTTATGGGGAAAATAGAGGAGAGAAGAGAGGGAGAGACTGGAAGCATTAAAGTTCGATTAAGAAGTTCTTGCAATTATTATGGGCAGAGAAATAAGGTCTTGAAGTAGGAGAATGAACATGAGTGGAGAAATAGGTATGAGGCAGAGGATATTGTGGAAATGGACTTGGCAAGAGGCAACTATTGATTAGTTACAGGGAAAGAAACAGAAAGGAACGAGCATTTATTAATCACCTACTATATGCCTGAGTTTTACAAATATCTCCTTTGAAAGTCACACAATTGGTAAGTATCTGAGTTGAGAGCATGTCTTCCTGACTCCAGGACCAGTGGTCTCTCTGCTGCAGCCCCCAACAACTCTATAAGAAGGGCTGTCGGGGATATGAGGCATTGGGGAGAAGGAAGAATGGTAAAATGCACTGAATTACCACCATGGTGCCTGGGAAGTTGTGCTGCCTTCAATAGAAACAGGAGAAATGGGGAGTGGGGGATGATATTGGGTTCTGTTTTGGCCAAGTTGAGTTCCCCATCAATTGGTGATGTGAGTCTGGAGCTCAGTAGAGAGCCTAGAGCTGGTTGATTGATCTCCAAGTCTTCTCCATGGAGATGGTCATTAAGCTTATTGATAGCAGATGGGAGGATCTAGAGAGAAGGTGAAAGAGAGAGACAGAAAGAGGCAGAGACAGAGAGAGAGTGAGACAGAGAGAAAGAGAGAGAGGCAGAGAGACAGAGAGAGAGAGAGAGAGAGAGAGAGAGAGAGAGAGAGAGAGAGAGAGA